>PVIA01009864.1:0-57112 GCA_004024845.1 Tonatia bakeri | reverse complement strand
CCTGGCAGCACCCCCCCCCCCATTTCCCTACTGCAGCTCCAGAGCTCAGACTGCTTAGCTGAACATGCCCCTCCCCCACCGAAATCCCTTCAAAGTCCCGCTTCGGTCCAGAAACATTCTTGCCCTGCTGGGACTCCCTCTGTGCGCTGTCCTGCTGGGACTTCACGCCAGCCCTCTTCTTTCACACCCCAGCCTCAGTGTCACCTCCAACAGAAACTCTCCTTCATCTCCAGGTCAGGTGCCTTTCTGGGCTCCTGCTGTGTGGAGTGGCTCCCCGCCTCTGTGGGTAGCTGTCAGTGCGACCTGGTGTGGCTGCCTCAGTCTGTGCAGCACCCACAGTCCCCAGCGATCATCACTGAACGGAGGAGTGAGGGCTTCCGGTGGCCGGGTGGACTCCGGATAGAGCCACGGGAGGGTCATCCGCAAAAAGAGCAGGCACAGCGACCCAACACCGCTATGTGCCAGACCTGTTCCTCGTTCTGTCCGACCCTGCAACGCCTTTGCCGGGTGGACTTATTTCCCCCATTTTACAGATGAGGAAACTGAGGTTGGCAGAGGTTGAATACTGTCTGCTCTAATTGGTGTCCACCCAGGAGCTTGGAACGTGACTTTATTTAGAAATAGAGCCTCTGTAGATGCCATTACTTCAGGTGACGTCATGTTGGATTAGGGTGCCGCTTTAAGTTCAATGACTGGTGCAGAGACAGACACCGAGGGAAGGATGATGGAGGTGGAGCAATGCAGGTGCAAGTCGAGGAACGTCAAGAACTGCCAGCAAGAAAAGGGCAGAGGGACCCTTTCCTGGCGCCTTTGGAGAGAGCTCGGCCCTGCCAACACCTCCATTGCAGACTTCCGGCCTCCAGAACTTGGACAGAACTAATTTCTGCTGTCGTCAGCCACCCAGTTTGTGGTCATTTACTTCTGTGGCCACAGAAAACTGACACCGCTACCGACTTGCCCATGTTTGCACACCCCCCAGGTGGCAGACCCAGGGGACTGGGACCTGGCTCCAGCAGAAGCCTGACATCCCGGCCCCGCAGAGCTGGCTCCTGGAGATGCCGCCTCCGCAGAGCATCCTTCCTCCTCGTGAGCCCCAAACCACCCTGTATTCTCCTCGGCAGGGGCCACCGAGAGACCCAGTGTCATCTGGCTACTTGCTGAAGTATCCTCCACCCCGGGCTCGGGCTATCCCCCAAGTGGACAGAGAAGAAGCTCAAAGGTCTAGCTCCAGTCACAGCCACAGCCCGTCGCCCAACCTGCTGAGTCATCTGGACCTTGGTTTCCTGTCACTCCCTCTAGGCTACCACATGGGTGGCCAAGGGCTTGGGAAGCCAAAGGTGTGGCGGCCCCCGCTTACCCTGTGGTTGCCCCGAGAAGGGTTGGGGCCTGGCTATTTCCCCTTCAACCCTCTGGTTTTCCAGCCTCTGCCTCTCTGGCTGTCCAGTGCCTAGGGTTGTTCTAAGCCCCTGAACCTCCACATCAGCCCTGGGGGCCAAGAGGGCAAATTCACGACCTCTGATCCCGTGGGGTCGCCACAAGTACAGCTCTGCTACCCAGGATGACTCTGGGGAGTGGGGCCAGCAGCCTTCAGTCAAGGACACGTGAGGACTGGCAGGGGAGACGGATGCCTCCACTCCTGTGTCACAGCCCCAGCTCTGGGAGCTCCTGTCTGAGTCAGGTGAGGCCAGAAAGAGTCCCCAGGAGCCAGGCCAACTTAAGCACCCCCAGTAGGAGGCTGAGGGAAACCCATGCAGACCAGCCTCTCTCCTTTCCCGGAAAAAGGCTCCCAACTGTGGATGCAGATGGTGGGGTCGGGGTGAGGGGTGAGCTCCACCGGACTCGAAGCTCGGGGCACTCCCCCCGTGCCACTGCCTGGTTAGCCCCTTTCAGGGTGTGAGGCTCACCCCTCCTTCCCCTCACCCCACACCCCACAGCCCCACCTCAGTCTCCTCACTTTTGAGGTGACAATATCCTGGCCTGGCTCAACCTCTGGAAGGATAAGATCAGGATCTGGGAGTCATCCCAGCTCTGGCTCGGCCCTGAGTGTGTGGGGGAGGGAGGGGAGTGTCTTACCAGGCTGCCAGCTCTGGACAGGGTGTCTGAGAGGTCCCTGGGGCTCTGGGGCCGCTGCTTGAGTCTCTGGCCCTGTCACCACCACGTCATTTAGAGACAGCACTGAGGGAAGGCAGTTCGGGAAGTCATGCAGGTTTGCCAGAGAGGAAACCTGCGGTGCCAAGGTGGCCCCAGGACAGCGCTGGCCATGGAAGCAGGAGCAGAGGCCCCTGGGTCCAGCCAGCAGTTGCCAGGACAGGGGAGAACCCAGGATAGAGAGGCCCCCGGAACAAGTCCGGGGGGGTGCCCAAGCAGGCCACACTAGGGGAGGAGGTTCAGTGAGTGCTCAGGAGGTAAGGACACTGCCTGTCTCAGGGGCTCAGCCCCGGGGGGACCAGCCCTGGGGGACCACACAGCCCAATGCCCAGTCCCCAGACACAGCCTGGGGTGGGCAGTGCTCCATCTAATGGAAGGAGCCTGGCTCTGCCCACATCTCACCATGTGCCCTTGGATGGTCTCCCCTCCCCTCCCCACCACCCTTTCTGCATCTGTGTCCAGACGCACTAACCTCACAGGCTGGACACGACCTTCTTGCTGTGGCAGTTGGAGGCTGCAGCCTAGTGCCCCAAATGCCTTCTACCCAAGGAATGTGAGAAGCCCAGAGCTGGGAACACTGCTTGAGATGGGCAGGTCCTTAGTTCAAGCCTGGTCCTGGAGGAGCCAGGGCTCCCTCTTCTCACACTGCCCACCCACCTCTTATCAGGCAGGAAAACCCGAAAGAAGGAGCAGGTGTGATTGCCGCCAGCCTGCCCAGAGCAGAGCTGGGCTTAACAATTAACCAGCATTCCTCATCCCGTTTATCTCCCAGGTCTGAGGTCAGAGGCCTGGGCCAGAGGGGGCCGGCTCCACCCGGCCTGCCTAGCCTGTCCCCAGTCAAGCAGGGCGGGGTGGTAAATAGTTGTCATTGTAGGGGTGTGCGGGTCAGATACTACAATTGCCCTCTGCTGGGGTGATTCCTGAAAGCGTGTCCTGGCACTGCCTAAAGCTGGCAAACGTTCAGTGGAACCCTCACCCACCCCGCCCCGACTCGAAGTCCAGTGCTCTTTGCACCGCCAAAGCCACTGTTCCACAGTCAGCTTTGGGGCCAGGAGAGTTTAGAGGCGCCAAGCGCCACCTCGTCCTGGCTGCGCTCAGCGACTGCCCCGGGCAGGACAGAGCTCCAGAGCCTAGTCTAGCACGGGAGAGGGACTCTCTTCCAGCAAGATCCCCCAAACCAAGTGCTTGGGAGCTCTGGGGCCCCAGCAGGACCCCCCGCCCCCCGCCCTCCCTTCCAGGGCTGTGGCCTGGCAGGAATGCGTAGCCTCGGACCCAGCGTTCCCCACCCAGCGCATCTCGAGCCGGGGGCGGGGCCGGAGAGGGCCGAGGGCGGGGGCCGGGGGCGTGGCTCAGACCGTCTGGCCTCCCGCCCACTAAGCGCCGGCCGCGCCACGGCCATGGGGGCGCGGCTGGGCCGGCGGTGCGGACCCGCGGCTGGCTCCGAGGCCGGGGCGGCGGCTGGGTGCGGGCCCGCGCCCTATGAGCGCCGGGTGCGCTGGCTCCGCGAGATCCAGTCCACGCTCCGCGAGCAGCGGCCGGAGCGCGCCCGGCAGCTGCTGCGCCTCCTGCGCCAGGCGAGAGAAGGAGAGGGCCCGCCGGAGCTGGAGGCCAGGGAGGGGCCCGGGGCTGCGGGCAGCGGGCAGCGGGCCTTGAAGGGGTGGGGAGGCAGGCCTGGCCCGGACGGAAGGGCGCGCTGGCCCGGCGGGATCCGAGGGGAGGGTACTACTGGCTGCCCGGGTGGGAGTCTGGTCTGTGCGAGAGAGAAGGCGAGGGAGGGAGGGCAGCAGGCTGGAGAGAAGGCCACTGGAGCCGGGAGAACTGTGAGTGTGGAGGGGAGGGCAGCTGCGAGGTTGTGCCTCTAGGGTCTGAGGTCAGTTGTGTGTGGAGGGTGCTCCAAGCCAGGAGGTAAGAGCCTGGGTTCAGGCCTTGGCAGGAAAGGCGTGGTTGCTGGAAGAGTGGCAAGTGTGGGCATCTGTACTGATGGGCAGTGGGAAGCCCTCTGCTCTCCCTTCCTCCAGGGTGAGGGGAAGCACTGGACCCTGGGGGGCGGCTCGCACCCATTGAGTGCTCACTCCCATTGAGTACACACCCCTGGCATCTGCACATCACACCACATCTGGACAGGCCAGGGCTCCGTCCCACACACACCAGGTGTCTGAGTCCCAGATCCTAAGCCCTGGGTTGCTGTACCCCTGGGTACTGGTCCCAGCATCACCACTAGGCAGGCCACTTGCCTCTCTGCACACACCCCTACCCCCTACCTCATCCTGTAAGCTGAAATCAGCCAAGCATGTCTTTGGCCTGCAGGTGGATGATTAGAGATGGGAAGAGAGGCTTGCAGAAAAGTGGTAAGCCGAGGACCACAGAACAGTTTGGGGACCAGCCAAGGCCACAGCCCAACCTCCATTCTCCCAGCCCTGCTTCTGCTGCTGCACTCCTCTCTGGGCTCAGCAGGCTGGAAAGGTGGGGCTGGCCCTTTAAGAGGAGCTGTCCAGACCAGCAGAAAACAGGCTGTGGTCTGGGGCCCTGTCTAGGTCAGCCTGGGCTCACCAGCCACCCCTCCCTTTTGGATCCTCCCTAGCTGGCATCTGTGACATGAACCTGAATGGGGTTTAAAATGCAAACAGCAGAGCAGCAGTGAATCAGCCAGCTATCCAGAGGCACAGATCTCTATCTGGGATGGCATCTGGAGCCCAAGGCACCGGCTGGGCATTGTAGCTGGGAAACCATCTAGGTTGCACCATCAAGTCCCAGAGGTTGGGGTTCCAGGCCCAATGAGAGGCTGGTCCTGCCCCATGACCTCCAGGGACTCTGCAGTCACGGCCTTTGGGCATTCCTTCCTGGTCTGTCTTGCTGTGCAAAGTGGGGCTTATGCCTCAAACATGTCACCCTCTGGCTTGGGTTGGGGGAGCCCACGTGGGTTCTGAAGGCCCCTTCTGGCAGTGCCTGCCCCATCAGCTTGTCAGTATATCCTCTAACTGGACCCTCTAAAAGGTGGTTTAATGACACAGGAACTGTGTGAGCAACGGGGAGTCGAGGACTGAAAGCGGGAAGGCCAGGGGCCCTGACGGTGGGGTGTCTGCAAGGGACAAGAGCTTTGGAGGCTGGACAAGGAGGCTTGTGGACCAGGGAGGGCAGATGCCAGGCTTCAGAGAGTCCTAAGACTGCAGACTGTGCAGATGTGTCATAGAGCCACTCAGGCAGCCTCAGGGTGGAACTGGGAGGGGCTCCATGTGCCCCAGGAGCAGGCTGTTGGATGAGGTGTGACCCTCCCTGAGCAGAGGGGAGGAAGAGCTGGGTGAGGGAGAGCACAGACTGATTCCTGGCCCCTGGGAGGATGGGGATGGTGACACCTCTTACTGAGCCCGGACACAGGTGGGGCCAGCCTCAGGGCAGGAGATGAACACACCCAGTCTGAGCTGAGAGAGAGGCCCACCCCCACAGGAAGGGCCTGGACCTGTGGGCAAACCCATCATGGCAGGAGCTCGGGGAGGGGGTGGGGGGGTGGGAGGGAGGGGGCGGTGCTTGGAAATAGGTGGAAGAGGCAAAGGGCCCAAATGGAATACAGGAGGACAGTGGCCTTTGAGGGTCATCAGAGGAGCCCCCAAAGAATCCCCCAAACAGGCCCAACTGCAGAAAAGGCAAGATGGCACCGCATGGTGTTTCAGCTCCAGGGAAGCAGTCTAAGGCTCTGGGACCTGCTTACCACCTCCCTGAGGCCCTGCTGCACGGACTCTCTCCCCACCTAAAAGATCCGCCTGCCCTTGGACAATTGGCCCACTGTCACCTGTGGGGAGACTCCAGCAAACGTAGGCAGAGAGAGGGAGAGGGGCAATGGACGTGAGGGCTCTGGCTGGCTGGGAGGAGGTCTGGAGAAGGCGGACCTGGCTCTCGGTTCACTCAACTCTTCACCACCCACAGGACCTGGGCCTTGAGGGGACCCTTCTCACTGACATCCTCTACAGGAATGTGGCCTTCCTCAACCTGGTGGACCCCATCTCCCATGACCTGCTTGTGAACTTGGCCCGGGACCTGCAGTGCCCCAAGACGGTGAGGCTAGTAGGCAAGGACCTCAGGCTGGGCAGTTTGGTGGACAGGGGTCATGAGAGCCCAGGGCTGGGGGTGAAGAGCTTGGGTCCCCAGTTGGCTTGCTTTAAGGTCCTCACTGCCCTTCTCTGGGACCTGCTACCAGTTTCGGTGTATTAGGCTGGCCAGCAACTGGAGCAAGTGTGAGTTGTGCTGGGCGGACCATTTCCTGAGTGACAGCAAGTGCACCAGGCCCTGAGACCCAGGCAGGAAGTTGTATGGAGACACAGACTGTTCTGACAAATGCACTGGTGGACCCAGACTCCCAGCCTCAGTTCTGGGCCAGGAGGGAGCTGCCCTCCCCCATCCGCATGTCCCCATTTTGTAGGGATACCCTCAGGGACAAGTACTCACTGCTTCCCACAAGCAAGTCCCTCCTCGTATGGAGTGGCATCCGCCTCCAGCAGCCTCCACCCTCTTACCCCCTTGTACCCCATCTGCCTGGAACCCCACTCTGGCGGCACCTGCAGACACCCTCCTGTGAGCACAGCAGGTGCTGTGCTTCTGACACAGCCTACGGCCAGCTCCCCCACCCCTTCGTCACAGTGAGCCCGTGTGAAACCAGGGTGCCCACTACAGGCCCTGCCAGTTCTGGAACCCCCACATGTATGAGCAGTTGTCACCAAAGATCTGATGTGGCCTAGAGCCTTCACAGTGACCGCTGGGGCCTGCTGCCACAGTGTGCGAGCTGTGAACAGGGGCTGGATAAAGGACATACGGGTAGCGGAGCGTGCTCAGTGCCAGCCTGTGGGATGCAGGGAACCCCTGCTTTCTGCCCAAACGAGGCCTTCACACAGGCCCACTGAGGACCAGGAGAGAGCCAGGTGCTGGTGCTGCAACACGCTCACCCCCCAGTCCTGGCGGCGCAGACCCAGGCCCCACGGGCGAAGCCCGGATTGGGGAGTGGGAGGAAGAAGAGCGTGCTGACCTGACTGGCTCCTGTGCCCTGGGGTGGCGTCAGTGGGTCCGAGGCTCCCTGGGGGGCCCAGTCCTGCCTCCCCTGTGGCAAGTCCCGGGGGAGCGCCGAGGGTGGGCAGAGAGCCGGCCGATAGCCTGAGACGCTGGCCCTGGGCCTGAGGAAAGGGAACAAGGGCCCATTGTCTGGGCTTCCTCCCGCTGGGCACTGTGGGCCTCAGACCCGCCTGTCCAGCTCCCAGCGGGCAGCCTCTCCTGGCTCTGAGCCAGGCCATGGCCAGGCAGGGGGTGGGCAGGGGAGACTGGTGGGCAGCTCAGTGGTCCATGATGAATGACTGCTCTACTGCACACTTGACCCCCAGGGCCCAGAGGGTGGTTGAGGGGCTCGTCCTCCTCCTGACAGCGCTGTCGCCCAACAGGACCATGAGCTCTGGAAGTCCTCGGACAAAATTTGCCGGCAGCTCATCTACCACCTCACGCCTCACTCCAAGCGGCAGAGAGAGTCCAGCCTGCCCCAGAAGAAGACCCAGAGCTGGTAAGGGGAGTCCAGCCACAGCCCTGCCTCACACCACTTAGTATCCCTTCCCAGGCTGGTGGGGACAGGCAGGGCCAGCTCTAGGGGAGTACCCAGGCTTCTCCTAGAAAGAGGCTGGTGCCTCAAACCCCACCCTGTGGGCCCCTCACCCTCACCCTCACCTGCATCGTGGCCTCAGCCCTGGAGGCCAGCCTGGCCCATGGTGGCAGACCCCCGACCCCAAGCTGCAGTGTCTGCCTCCTGCCGTCCACTCATAGAGGCCTCAGCCTCTGGCCTGTCACGGGACCTGCCCCCCTGGACCAAGGTGACCTTTGCAGGTGTCAGGCTTCGAGGGATACAGATTCTGGGTTATGATTCCCATTTTACTGGGAAGGGAAATGAGGCTGAGAGAGGCCATGTGGCTGGCCCAAGGCCGCCCTGCCCCGATTTTCCCACGTCCCTTTGGGAATTCTGTGCTGGGCTGCCTGCAGCTCAGGCGTCCACAGCTGGCCCAACAGTCCACTCTGCCATGGGACACTCCTGTCCCCCACTCCAGCACAGCCCACAGCCACACACAGCTCAGGAACTGGCCACGGGCACTGAGACCCAGAGGCCCAGGGCCCTCCACCCCCCACTGGGCCTGGCGGCTCATGCTGAGCCTGCAGCCCACAGCATTGGCCGGTGGGGTCTCGGGGTGCGGTCCTACTGTCCTCGGTCCCCAGTCAGGCCAGCCTGCCTAGTGGGCCATGCTCAGTGACAGGAGAGGCTGCAAGGGGGTTCCAGGGTCAGTGGGGACCCTCCCCAGTCTCTAAACTGCCTCTCCAGCTTAGAATACAGAAAGCCCTCTCTCCTTGCTACCCTGGGCCTGTCCCCTCTCTAGCCCCAGGGCTGGGGGACCAGCTCAATACCCTGTCACCCTCACCTCTCCCTAAGGAATGTCTGTCCTGACCCCCAAAGCATCGACCTCAGAGGAGGCATGTGAAAAAAACGTGTGGGCTCAGGAGTGGGAGCACTGTGGCTTGGAGACCTGGCTCCCCGCTTGGTGGTGTGTGAGCGCATACGAGACTCGTCACCTCTCTGAGCGTCCATGTGCTCCTGTGCGGAACGCAGTAATCACCCCTGCCCCACTGGGTCGGCATAAAAATAAGTGAGCCAAGGTGGCAGTTGGGGCGCTGCAGGGACATGGGTTTTTATAGCAGCGCACGGAGCCTTACCAGGTGTGGGTTCGGTCCTCTCAACAGCCAGGTGCCCTCCCCATCTCCCTGGGCTGCCCCAGTGGGTCACTGTCTGTGGCCAGTGGGCCTGCCTGGGCCATGGGCCCTTGCGCAATCCACTTCCTTTGCAACCTCCCCACAGCCTCAAGAGCAGCCTCCAGAAGACTCTGCCGGCAGGGGAGACCGTGAACCTTTCAGGGGTCCCGCTGTCCATGCGAGACGTGGAGCACATAAAGCGCTACCTGGGCGGCCAGGGCGCCGGGCTCACCGTGCTGGACCTGAGCTTCACGGGACTGAGCGACCAGCTGCTGCACCTGCTGCTGCCCAGCCTCTGGGCGCTGCCCCGCCTCTCCCAGCTCCTGCTCAATGGCAACCGGCTGACGCGGGCCGCAGCCCGAGAGCTCACCGAGGCCGTCAAGGACAGCGCCAAGTTCCCTGCGCTGGCCTGGGTGGACCTGGGCAACAATGAGGATGTGGCCTCCCTGCCCCAGCCCCTGCTGGTCGGCCTGCGCCGGCGGCTGAGCCAGCGCACCTCGCTCCCCACCATCCATGAGGGCCTGGACCCGGAGTCCGAGGGCAGTGCGGCCGGGGCCACCACTGCCACCTCCACCTGGGGCTCCGCAGCTGCTGGGCCAGGGTCTGAGCTTCAGGTCTGCTGCGCCAGGTGACCCGCCGCCCACCCTGGCTCCTGCTACCTGACCGACAATGCTCCCAAGCACATGGGGTAGGGGCGGCTGGGGCCCTGGAGGTCCCCCAGACCCTCAGAGAACCAATGCTCAGCCTGGGATTAAGGGGATGGACAGAGAATGGGCTCATCAGAGGCTGGAGAGTGGAAAGGCTCAGACAGGGGTCTCAGCCTTTCCTTGCAGGCAGGGTCCAGCGCCTGCTCCGCAGACCTCACAATAAAGGGTAATGCTCCCTCTGCCTAAGCCTTTCTGCACCGTGGACACTGAGCGCTGGGCTAGCCCTGCTGCTGGGTGGGGAGAAGGGGGAGCCAAGTGGTCACGGACCCTGCTCATCTGAAAGGGAGGGCCCAAGCTCACACTGATCTGCCTTCAGGTGCTCCCTGGGCAGAGACCAAGGTGTAGGGGCAGGTGCATCTATGCGCTGGGGAGTTAGAGGAGCCCTCCAGGGACCTGGCCCTCACATCTGGGCAGGGCCTGGTCAGGCTGGGGAGGGGCACCCTGGAAGCCCAGCGAGGGGCAACGCTCAGAATGGGGCCCACAGCGAGCTCATTCCTTGGCCCAGGCTGCTGACCTCCCAACCAGGGCCCCTTGGGCTGGACACAGCATTGCCAACCAGAGGCCACGCTCATCTCATGAGCACAGCACTGCCCAGCGCCCTGTTCCTGCCCCCAGACCTCCCGTACTTGGTGAGTGGGCAACTCCTTGGGGCTAGGGAACTCATCAGACCAGAGATGGAGAGCTTGTATGTCCCTTCCAGGCCCCGGGGGCCCTTGCACACAGTCTTACCCTGTGGAGACCCCAAGAGAGCACGCATGGAGTAGAGTGGGCACAGCCAGCAGCAGAGAACTCTGGGGTCCGGCAGTTCTCGGGCTGCCCCAAGAGGTGGCTCGCTCCCAGCAGAGGGCTGTCTCCCTCCCTGCCAGGCTCCAGACCAAAAGCCCAGTGCCGTGGCCTCCCCCCGAGCCCTGTGTGGAGTGCTGGAGCTCAGCCCAACTGGATATCGGGCAGGGCAGAGACAGAAAAGGAATTTAGAGACGTCTTGGGGGAAACTGAGACCCAGAGTGAGGAGGCTCCTGTGCAGAGCTGGGAGGTCAGGTCTGGACGAGGAGGGATCCAGCAGCAGAGGGAGGCCCCACGGGCCAAGGAGAAGGCAGCGGTCCTGGGCTGTGTACCTCAGCCCAGCAGCTCTGACCAGGGGACTGTGCGTTGGCAGGAACCACAGCGTATCCCCCAGCCAGTGGGATGGATAGCAGCCTCTTGGGCCAGAGGGAGATGGCCAAGGAGGTGCGGGTGGGATGGTGTTGGTCCCACAACCAGGCAGCAGGCAGTGAAGAGGAGGAGGAGCTCCCCTTGCAGGCCGCCTGCCCCGCCTCAAGCCAGGCCCCACCAGCTGGCACGTTCCCAGGAGCCCTGACCTGGAGGTGATGGGAAGGGTGTGAGGGGCACCCTGTGGGCCCAGCTCTGCTCCTGATTTCTGTGAGACCTGGCCAGGCCTTCGCGTCCCAGGGCCTTGGGTCTGTCCTTCCTCTCTGGGGTCGGGCCCCTCCCAGGATGCCTTGCCTAATGGCTTGGGAGACACAGAAGCATCTCCCTGTGCCTCCCCCCGGGAACACGGGGCTGGGGCTCCCCTGAGAGGCAAAGCAGGGCAGGAGGTGCAAGGGGCCAGTGGAGAGGGGATAATGGGGAAGCTGGCCTTGGGCCCGGCAGGCTGATAAGCCTGTTGTCACTCGCAGGCAGCCCTGATCGTCGGTGACTCCTTGCTGGAGAAGCGCCACGCTGCCTCCTGCCCTCCGGCCCTGCAGCTCCCCTCACTCCCTGCCCACTGCTGGCCCCCGTGCAACCCACCAACCTTGAATGTCACTTCTCGGAGAGATTCCCACCAGGATGGTGTGAGGACCTGAGCCGGGTGTTGCCAGGCGAGCTCTGGGAGAATCCAGGCGGCGGCAGCTGGTCTCAATCTCCCCGCCTCTTGGACGGAGAGACGCTCGAAGCAGCAGCAGAGCCAGAGCATGAAACAGCTCAGGAGAAGAGGGCCGGCCTTGTTGCCAGGCAGGTATCCACGGCCCCTCCGAGGGGCGCTCACACTGGGGCCTCCCACCACCCACGAGGCTGCGACTCTTCGGGAATCGGGGGGTTTCTGTGACTCACGCAGCCTGGTGGGCAGAGCACCCGCCAGGCTGGCTCCAGCCCAAGCTCCGAGGAAGGAGGCAGCAGGTGGGCCTCACTCAGGCCAGCCCTGATCCAGTCTGTCTTGGAGGCAGACAGACCATGCTACCCGCGGGCGGTCTGGTCCTCTCCAGGCCTGTTCTCTCATCTTGGAGCTAGGTAAACCAAGCCTCCTTTCATCCTGCTGGATGGAGTGCGGGTGACATAAGGTTTGGAAAGTGCCTGCCGCGTGGGGGGCACAGGGCTCGTCAGCGTCGGGAGGGCCTCCCCCCAGGGATCTCTGGGTGGGAGTGGCAGGAGCCAAACCTCTGAGACCAGGCAGGACTGAAGTCATTCACTGAACAAGTACTTCCATTGTCTTTCTCTGGGACAGGTACTGCTCAGATGACTTTGTACTCCTTTAACTCTCTTTGCACTTGAAGGAGGTGGGAGCTATTATCACCTCCATCTTGTAGATGAGCAAACTGAGACAGGGAGAGGTTAAGTGACTTGCCCAAGGTCAAAGTCTAGGAACTGGAGGAGCCTGGATGTGAGCCGGGCTGCCTGGCTTCAGTCTGCGATGCTAACTGCCTGATGCGCCCTCTCTCACAGCCGTCCCAGGGGCCCAGGATTCGCTCCAGGAGGCCACCACAGTGGTGCCCTGTGGCAGGGCGCAGACCTCCAGCTCTGCTGCCCCTGGGTAACACCAGTCAGAACCTCCGTGGGCCTCAGTTTCCTTGTGTGCAAAATAGGGGGGACAAGCAGTGAGGGTGCAGGCTCTGCCCTCTTCCGGGACAGAAAGGGACCCACGAGGAGTGCATTTGGAAGTACTTGGTGGACTGAACAAAGCCCAGCCTCGCGCCCAAGAGTGCGGGATCCATGTTCACTTCCGGTGGTCTGCCTGGGCCAGCTACAGGCGCCTTCACCTCCCCGGACCTCGGCCTCCTCGAGCCTACCCCTGCTTCGCCAAGATGTCGAGAGGACCTAAAAGAAACTTGTAGAAAAGTGACCTGTTGCACGTTAAAGTGGACATACCAACGCTACAAGTTTAGTGTGCAACGTAACACATTTTGCCTCATGTAGACATCTGTGAAACCACCACCACCACAATCAAGACGGTGAACGTTTCCATCACACCCAGAAGTTCCTCCTGGTGCGCCCCGGTAAGGCCTCGCCCCTTCCCCTACCACCTCATCCACGAACAACCCCTGACCCGCTTGCCTTCTGTCCCTACGGATTAGTTTGCATCTTCTAGAGTTCAGATATAAGGGAGCATACAGACGCACTCTCTTCTTTCACTCAGCATCATTCTGAGACTCCCATGAATGCTGCATGTACCAACAGCTCCTTTGTCGTGGCTGGGCAGTATTCGGTTGGGTGGGTGTGCTGCAGCTTACCCATTCACCTGTTGATGAGTTTTGTTCTCATCAAAGAAGGGCATTTAAGTTTTGTTCTTAGCTATTGCAAATAAAGTTACTATGAACATTCACGTGCAAGTTTTTGCATGAATATATGATTCCTTTTCTCTTAGGTAGTGGTATGTCAGTATATATTTTTTTCTTGTAATGTCTTTGCCTGTTTTTGGTATCAGAGTAATTAATGCTGGTCTCAGAATGAGTGGAGATGTATTGTCCTCTCTTCAGTTTTTGGGGGAAGTTTGTGTAGAATTGATATTATTTCTTCCTTAAATATTTGGTAGAATTCCTCAGAGAAGGTACATGGTCCTGAAGTTTTGTGTGAAGATTTTCAACTACAATTCCAATTTCTTTAATAGATATAGGGCTAGTCAGGCTAGGTATTTCTTCTTAAGTGAGAGCTGGTATTTGGTGTCTTTTAAAGAATTTGTGCATTTCGTCTAAGTTTTTGAATTTACTGGCATAAAGTCGTTCAAATATTTCCTTTCTGTACCTGTGGAGTCAGTAGGAATCAGCTCTCTCCTGATACTGGTAATTGTGGGTCTTTTTTCTTTTCCTGATCAGTCTGGCTAGAGGTTTATCAATATTATTGATTTGTTAAAGAATTATTTTTGGTTTCACTACTTCTTCTCTGGCGCTTTCTATTTTCTATTCCATTGATTTCCACTTTGACCCTTACGTCCTTTCTTCTGATTACTTCTGACTTCCCTGGCTCTTCTTTCTAGCTTCTTTTTTTTTTTTTTTAAAGATTTTATTTATCTTTAGAGAGGGAAGGGAGGGAGAAAGAGAGAGAGAGAGAAACATCAATGTGTGGTTGCTGGGGACTGTGGCCTGCAACCTAGGCATGTGCCCTGACTGGGAATCGAACCTGTGATGCTTTGATTCCCAGCCCGTGCTCAATCCACGGAGCTACGCCAGCCAGGGCTTCTTTCTAGCTTCTTAAATGAATTGTCTGGTATGCTACTACTATAGTTGAGATACTGATCCATTCCCTAATACATATATATGTTTAATGTTATAAATTACTTCCTCCAAGTTTCGTGTTAGTGGCACTCAGGAATTTTGGTATGTTGCATTTCCACTTCCAAGCTGGTTCAACACACTAATTTCTCTTTTGGTTTCTTCTTTGATCCATGGGTTACTTAAAGTGTTATTTTGTTTCCAAGTACTTAGAGAGCTTCCAAGAATCTTTCTGTTAATGATTTCTGATTTAATGTTACTGTGGCCAGGCAACATAGTTAACACGGCCTTTGAATCTTGGCGCATGTTCTGCGTGCACTCGGGATGAATGTGCATTGTTGTTTTGGGGTGGTGTCAATGAAAGTCGGGTGGACTTCCTGCGGTCCAGGTTTACCATGTCCTTGCTGCTTTACTGCCTGCTGGCGCTATCAGTTATGGAGAGGGGGACTGAAATTTCTGAGTGTGTTTGCAATTATCTATTGCTTGTTGTCGCTCCATCCATTTTTGCCTTCATGTGTTTTGCCATTTTATTATTAGGTGCATAAATGTTTAAGATTTTCATGGCTCCTTAACTAATGCTATCACTCTGCAATGACCTTCATCACCCCTGACGTCCTTGCTCTGAAACCCACTTGTCCGATATGAAGAGAGCTCCTCCGACTGTCCTTTGATTAGTGTAGGCAATGGTATGATCTTGTTTCATCCTTTTACTTTTAACCTACTTATGTCTTTCTATATAAAGTGTGTTTCTTACAGGTAGCATGTAGTTGGGTCTTGGTTTTTTTAATCCAACCTGACAACCTCAGCTTTTTAATTGGAGTGTTTCTACCACTTACGTTTAATACAATCACCGATGTGATTAGGCTTAAGCCCAGCACCTTGCTCTTTACGCCCTATCGCCCTGGTCTGCTCTTCATTACCCTCTTCCTCTTCTTCTGCCTTCGTCGTGAATATTTATGATTTGGTCATAAATCTCCTTGGTTGGTTTAACTTTCATTGAGGTAAAATTCCAGTAATATAAAGTTCACCATTTTAAAGTGCACAGTTCAGTGGCTTTCAGCACCTTTTCCGTGCCGTGCGCCATCGCCGCTATCTGGTCGCGAGAACGTTCTCTTGCCGCCACACAGGCTCTGCCCGCCCGCCCTCCCCCGCCTCTGGCCACCGCGAGCCTGCTGGGGCTCCAGGAATCCGCCTGTTCTGGACCTTTCGTATAGATGGAATCCTTCAGTACGTGGCCCTTTGTTCTGGCTTCCTTCATGTGGCGTGTTTTCCAAATTCATCCTGTTGTAGTGTGTATCAGCCGGTCATTCCTTTTTGTAGCCGAAGGACATTCCGTTATGTGGATGACTTCTCTTTCTCTGTTCATCACCTAATGGACGTTTGAGCGTCGGCTTAACGCTTTTGTTATTTTCGTGTTGTTTGGGGATTTAATCATATATTTTTAAATTATCACAGTCAACTTTCAAGTAATATACCATTTCTGGTGTAAGAACTTTACAATAGCAAACTTCCCTTTCTCCCCTCTCGGCCTTTACGCTAATGTTGTCAGGCACTTCACTTTCACATGTGTTATAAACCCCACAGGAAGATCTTCACTCTATTTCGTAGATTCGGATTTACTTCTGGTGTAATTTTCCTTTTGCTAGAAAAAAATGTCTTTTAACATTTTAAAAATTTTGTGTAATAGGTCTTCTGGTGATGAATTTTTCCAGCCTGTGTATGTCTGAAAATATCTTTATTTTGCCTTCAAAAATATCTTTGAAATATATTTTTCCAGGTATAAAATTCTAGATTGACAGATTTATAAATTACTAATTTAAATATGTTGCTTCACTACTTTTGTGCTTGCACTGTTCTCAGTGACTTGTCTTCCTTACCTGTTCCTTTGATTATAACAGTTTTTTTCACCAGCTGCTGCTTTTTTTCCCTCTTCACCAGTGGTTTTGAGTTACATCTATTTTTAAAAAGATATTATTTATGTATTTTTTTAGAGAGGGGAAGAGAAGGAGAAAGAGAGGGAACATCAATGTATGGTTGCCTCTTGTGTGCCCCCCACTGGGGACCTGGCCCGTAACCCAGGCATGTGCCCTGATTGGGAATCGAACTGGTGACCCTTTGGTTCACAGGCTGGCGCTCAATCCACTGACACACAACAGCCAGGGCAAGTTTCACATTATGTCTTGGTGTCATTTTATTCATGCTCTTCTCCTTGGAGTTCATGGAGCTTCTTGGATCTGTGGGTTTATAGTTTTTTTATCAAGTTTGTAAAGTTTTTGGCCATTATTTCTTCAAATAATTTTTCTGTCCGCCTCATTGTTTCTTTTTTGGGACCCATATTAGGCCACTTGAAGTTGTCCCGTACAGAATCTTTTTCAGATTCTCTTTTCTTTGTGTTTCATTTTAGATAGTTTCTATAACCATACCTTAAAATTCAATAACCTTTTCTTTTGCAATGTCTGCTCTGCTGTTAACCCCATCCAGCTATAAAAGTTGAAGTTCTTCCTTCTCCGCTTTTCTTCTTCCTCCTCCCCTTCCTTTTTAAATCTCCCATCTCGGTACTTAACTTCCTGCATATATAACATAGTTAAAACGTTTCATCCTTCCCTATGCCCATTTTAAAACTGTTTCCATTCTTCTCATCAGGGGTTGTGCTTTCTTACCTTTCTGCATGCTTGGTCGTCTTTGACTGGATGCCAGATGTTGTATAGGACACTGGATACTTTCATATTCTTACAAATCTTTCTGAGCTTTGTTCTAGGATACAGCTAATTGGCTTGGAAAGTTTGTTCCTTTCAAGTCTTGTTTTTCATGAGTTGCTGGGCAAGCCCAGAGCATTGCTCAGTCTAGGGCTAGTGATTCCTCGTTTATGAGGTCAGTTCCCTGAACACTTTATTTACTTTTAATTTAATTTTTTTGTTTTTATTTCATTTTATTTTTATGACGCTTTGACATCTTGTCCTTATTAAACTTGGAGAGACTGCCTGTCCCAGAGTTAGTTAATTCCCAGGTGATGGTAAACCATTCGCACATGAGGGTGACTTCCACATGCAAATTACCTCACCCAGTCTGCCCCACCCCTTTCTCTGACTCTCGTGCACCCAGTTGGCATGTTCCCCGCCCTAAATGCACCTAGGCGACGCACTGGAAAACTGGAGACTACCCATACCCCAGGCCCCTCTGAATTTACTCAAATATCCAATTTCTAATACCTAAACTTGCTCAAAACTGCCTACCTTGCCTCACCCATTCCTTCCCTGTGGAAACCACAATAAAAGCTCTGGGCCATGCTTTTCCCTCCCCGCTGCCTCACCCGCCGCATCCCCAGGAGGCCCCAGCAGTCTACCCAGTACCCGGTGGGTTTAGTTCTTGCCTGGCTGGGAAGCAGGGGAGCCACCCCCAGCTCAGTTTGATGCCTGGCACCGTTACACTCGTCTTCGATGGTTCTGTCTTTGGTTAGTTTCTGTGGACAAAAAAAAAGAGGGGGGGGCTCTATGGAAAGTAACCCCATGATGTGATCTGTTTATAAATTCCTAAAGGGGCAGGTCATGGCGGTAGCCACACCCCAGGGTTGTAACTTCTTCAGTAAAAGGTTTATCTTTGCCTTAAGCAAGCCCAGTCCATTGTTTCTGTGACCTAGGTTAACGCACCTCTGAAATGCTTTTTCAAACCACTTGCAATACGTGAATGTGCTTCCAGACACGGCCTCCCAAAGCAGGAGCCCACAGAACCCTAACTGGCCTGTAACCTGACTCCTGCCTCGCGTTCTCCCCGCTCCACGTCAAAGGCACAGAAGAAACGGCAAGTGTCGTTTTCCAGAGCAGTGGAGATTGTGTTCCCACCGTGTCAGCTTGACTCAAATAAACTCTTACAATAAAAACCCTCTACAGGTGCAAATGTTTCCGTGCACCTGTGCTGGTCAGCATCCTATTCCAGAGGGACCCTCTGCAGATCTCCTGGTGGTCTGTGCAGCCTTCTTGTCTCCGGTGTTCTGCCCTAGAACTCCAGCTGCCTTGGCCCTGCGGAACCCTCGGCTCTGGTCAGCCCCGGCATGCTGGCAGGGTCCTCCTGAGTCCCCCTCCCGGTGCCACAGCCTGGAAACCATCACACAGGAGTGAGCCCGCCTTCTCTGTCCCATCCTTGGGGACTACCCTTTCAGTGTCTGAGTCCTGTGGTTTTGTTATGAGGGTAAATCTAGGTAAGTATCTCCCTGTGGGCCAGAAGCAGAAATACCCTATATGCTTTATTTAAAAAAAGAGAGAGAGGTCATGGAATGCCCAGCAGCTGAGCGTGGAAGCTGATGTGTCAGTGAATCCAAGTCTAACCCCCGTCGCAGAGACCGAGGGCCAGCGGCGTGGAGAGAAGCGGCAGCGCAGGAAGCCGGACCAGCCTGTCTCTCCCCAACTGTGGTCTGGTCATCTTCTCGGACACTCATCCTTTGCTCCAGATCTTTACCTTTCAAATTGTTTTCCGTTTCAGAGTAAACTATTTTCAAAGAAAACCTTTTTTCTAAAAAGGAGACCTTGCTTAAATATTCAGGCCGCCATATGACCTTGAGATGTCCCTCCACAATCTTGAAAAAGTGCAAAGTTGCAACTTTATCCTCTAGTGGGGGCTAGGAGGCTTGTGGAGTAAGAGGCCTCCCCAGAGACCTGGAGACGACGAGAATCTGGACACACCAGAACGTGGAACTCCCTGGGCTGGGCCCTCGCCCTGCACTGAGCTCCCATTCAAGGTGAACCCTCCTGATAGAAGACAGGAAGTTTTCTCCAGGGAACCTGACCAGCGCAAGAGGAAGTCCTGAAGGTGTGGACATTGGGGTTTTACCCCCAAAAGTTCAATTAGATCACCTTACAAACACATTCTTTTTAATTCCCCAATCTTAAATACAGTTATACTACCAATGATAGCAGGCTGCTAAGAAAAGTATAACACGGAAAAGTATTAAAAAGCGGGGGGAGGTATCAGGCAGGAAGATGAAAGGCTCAGCACGCATGTGAGGCACACCCCCCCAGGAACACGCCCATACCTCCTTCCCCCACATGCGCGCATGCCCTGAAGTCTAAAGGTTCCCAAGACACCTGCAACCTGGGGAGCAAGGGGCAGCGACAACTCTTCCCAGGCTCATCTGAACCCATCCCCAAGGCCCCCTGTCTGACTTCCCAGCGAGTCAAAGCAGCCTCGCCCAGGCGGTCCTGCTGCTTGTCCTGAGCCCCTTACCACCCCCAGCTTTAATAAACATACCCTTAAAAAAAATAAAAAACAAAGCATGTTAATGTCCTCAGAGATAAGATATTGCAACCCTGGTACTGGGTACTACTAAAAAAGAAGAAAAACAAAAAGCGTCATTCAGAGAATTACCTTGGGGAAGTAAACCTTCCATAAAAAGAGATCAAAAGACTAGAAAACGAGGAATGCGGGTACAGAAAAACAGGTAAGTCCAGGAGACCCAACATCTGCCTTAACAGGGAATCCAGGATGAAAAGTCAGGAAACCGAAGGAAGAAAATCATTAAGAAGATAATTCAGGATGCCCTGACTGGTGTAGCCCAGGCAATGTCCCGCAAAGCACAAGGTTACAGGTTTGGTGCCTGGTCAGGGCACGTGCCTGGGTTGTGGGTTTGACCCCTGGTCAGGGTACAAATGAGGCAACCAGCCGATGTTTCCCTCTCACCTCACTGTTTCTCTCCCTCTTTCTCCCTCCCTTCCCCTTTCTCTAGAAATTAAGTAAAATTTTTAAAAAATTCAAGAAAGCTTCCCAAAAATAAAAAGATGAGAGCCCATTCTGAAAGGGTTCAAGGGCCTGGCCTAGTGCACGAAAACAGACCTCTGCCAAGGCACGTCATCGTGAAATGTCAGAACACTGGCAGCAGAAGTGAGAAAGTCACATACAGTCAGGACTTGGAAGGGCTTCAGACTTAAAGCAGCGTCAAATGCCAGATGAAAAAGCAACAATGCCTTCAAAATTCTAAAGGAAAATCCCAACCTAGCATTTCACCACCTCCAATGTACCTTTCACACAGCAAGACTCGACCAGAATGAAGTAGGAAGTGGAGAGGGAGGAGGAAGTTACAAAGAAAACGAGATCCGCAGAGAAGTGTGGGGTGGGCCCTCAATGACTGCAACACATTAGTCC
Source organism: Tonatia bakeri (assembly GCA_004024845.1). Taxonomy (NCBI): domain Eukaryota; kingdom Metazoa; phylum Chordata; class Mammalia; order Chiroptera; family Phyllostomidae; genus Tonatia; species Tonatia bakeri. The sequence continues at coordinate 36,897 of PVIA01009864.1, read as the reverse complement.
CAAGGGAGAGCTAGTCCAGACTGGTACAGGTCAAGAAGTAATTGATGAACCCCAAGTAGTGTGGCTCCGTGGATTGAGTACCGGCCTGTGAACTAAAGAGTCACTGGATCGATTCCCAGTCAGGGCACATGCCTGGGTTGCAGGCCAGGTCCCCATTAGGGAGCACAGTGAGGCAGCCACACATGGGCATTTCTCTCCCTCTCTTCCCCATCCTCTAAAAGTAAAAAATAAAATCTTTTAAATCAATAAATAAAACCTTAAAAAATTGATCAAAAAGGTGATATGTTAACATCTTAGGTAAGTTTGGGATTGAATTAGTGACAAGGGGACAGAACTAAGAGAAAATTATTAATTCTAGGGAAAAGGAAGTTTTGCAGGAAAGTCCACTACATGCCTCAGTTGTGACTTAAATACCGGCCATGATAATGCAAACACTGAATACAACCTACACAGTCACAGTACCAGGGAGACAGGCAGTGGGGTGGGTGTGCCTGGTGGGCAGGAAGACAAGTGAACAGGTAATACCTAGAATGAAACATCCAGGAACCCTGCAAGTCTGCTCACAGTACATGTGCCGAGTACACATGACATCAGTGAGGAAATTTGACAGGGGGCTGCCTTGAGGCAGAGAAAGGGGGCCCCAGGCAAACAGGGTGGGATGGTGCCATTTTTCACGATAAACCTATCTGCAAATAGCATAACTATTTGCTCTTTCAGTGTGAACTGATTTTTCTTCTAAAGTGCAGGCTATAAAGCTTTTTATAAAGCTGTGTCAGTTTAATTTTTATTGTTTCATAAAACTTTTTGAATTTTTCACTGTGTACATTTCATCAGGAACAGAACTGTAAGAACCCCCTTCACTTCTCAGGGTCTGGGTGGGGTCACGCCCAGGCCTCACTGGGTGCAGACACACAGCGAGGTGCTCCTGCGTGGCACTGACGTGTCTGTGGTTTCTGACTGACCTCACCAATGCTGGCTCCCGAGTTCTTTATTACAGAAATAGTAAAGGGTTTGTTGCCTCTTGGTGGTGCCATGATTACAAAGCAGCTTGTTTAGAAAACCCCTACTTAATGCCCACTTAGCAGACACGTTGGATTTCCTTCTTCCTCTTCTTCCATTACTTGGACAATCCGTTCAACGAGCCATTTTCGAAGGGCTGGGAATGGATCGCCTTTCCATACTTTCTGCTGCAGCTCATCCTATACTGCAGGCCTTGCAAGACCTGTTGTTTGATTTACTCGGAATGCTTTGCTGATTTTTGTGTTTTCCTCAGCATTTCGCTTTGCATATCCTGCCCTCTCTGCCTTTGCTACATTAAAAGCTGTAGCTGTGCCAACCAATGCTAAGATGCTCTGACAAACGCACAGGAATTGGTCCCCACGAGACTGCTTACAAAGCCAGTATAGGAGTCACAGACGCTGGCCGCTAAGATTCTCTGAATTACCTTTTAGTATTAGATTACTTGCGCCAAAGGGGGAACCACCAGGCCCAGAGGCCAGAGCACTGGACTTCATCAAGGGCCAGGAGCACCCATGTTGTAGTTTCAAGCTGAACTGATGACATTCCCATAAAGGTTACCTGAACAAAGCACCATGCAGTGCCCGTGTCTGGAGATAAATGAGACAGCCTGTGTGTTTGCAGAGTTTTCTAAGGGCTTATCCAGCTGACTAGCCTGGAACAGCCATTTAAATCTTTCTTATAGCTGCAACTTCAAAGTGCTGGCCCTTTTCCAGGACATCTGCCAGGGCACCAAAGTTTAACCTGCTGCCAAAGCAAACAAAACACCCAACTCCAAAATGGACACACAATCTGTACTTTTTCAAAAACAAAAAAATAACCACCATATTTATTGAGCTGGACATTCCCCTCGAGATAAAGAGAAAGATGTGAAAAGAAAACCCACAAGAGCCTGGCCTGCGCACTCCGACTGAGCGCCGCCTCGCGACCCACGGGGCATGGGTTCGAGCATGGTGGCCCGACGGGCAACCGATCGATGCTTCTCTCACATCAAATTCCCATCCCTCTCTCTGCCTCCCTTCTTTCTCTAAAAGCAATGGGAAAAAAAAAAAGATCCTTGGGTGAGGATTAAAAAAAAAAGAAAAAAAAGAAAGAACACCCAGGACACACACACAAGCACATATTCCATTCCATTTTGATAACATGAAAGAAAAAAAAAAAAAAGGAAAAAGTTCTGCTCAGCAGATAAATTCATCTTCGTTTCTGGAAGATGTTTCCACGTCCCATTCCACGTCCTCTTCCTCTCGCAGCCACTGAAAGCGGGGGAAGAGAGAAGACAAATCCAGGTCAACACAGTCCGTGAGTGTTTATGCCACAGAGCACCTGGAGCTCTGGACCATGCTGTAGGAAGGGGCCTGAAAGGCCACCTGGCCGCCACCACACCTGTCCCCATCACAAGGAAAACGGAAGCCAGAGAGAAGCAAGGACTGGTGCCTGGCAGCAGGGCCGGGGCGGGCGCCAGGCTCCTGCCTCCAGCCCAGTACCAGTCTCCACGGAAGCTGGCAGGCAGGGCACTGAGAACCGAGGGTCTGGGGGGCAAGTCTGGGAGCCACAGCGAAGCTGAGTTCCCAGAGCTGGCCCCGCGTGATAAAACGTAACAGATGCATTCAATTCACACTGAAAATTCTGAAACAGATACAGCTAAATGTCAACCTCTGTTAAATCTAGGTGAGGGGTTTTGTTATTCTTTGACCGATTTTGCATGTATGAAATGTTTTATAATAGCAAAACAAACTCACAGAAAGAAACAAAACCCCTCTCCATACAAAGGGTACAACAAGGGGTCTAGGAGAGGACCAGTGGCTTTCAAGGACAGGTGAAAATATCCCAATGGCTACCTCACCCACCTCTCCTCTTACAGAGCCTGGAGCTGCCCCGAAGAGAGAGGGAAGTGACTTGAGAACCCAGCACCTGCCGAGAGGACCAGAATACGGGGTTGGGAAAGGCACAGATGGCGTAGGTAGAAGCCAGTGGACCTTGGGCAAATTCACTGTCAAATGCCTTCTAGTGCACAGCTACTGGGTTTCACCTTATGCTGGAGAAGATGGTACAGGTATGCAGTGACAATGGGGAGAGTCCCTCCCTGAGAAAGCAGAGGGAACAGCAGTTCTAGCAAGAAAGCTGGCATTCCTGAAACCGTTCCTTCTCCAGGACAGGAGGCCCAGGGCTTCTGGTTCTACTCCCCACAGCTGCCTCTTGTCTACAAAGGGCAAGAAGACTAACTGATACGTTTTTCAGCAAGGCATTTTAAAGGATAGCTTTACTGCATCTTTAAACCCAAAAGCTACCTCACATACAAAATACATACAGCAGCTAGGGAGACTGATGGGGAATCCAGTGACCTTCCTACACTGTAAATCTTCTTACCAACACCGAGGCACGGCAGACTCTAACAACTACACTGCTAGTCAGCACGGCGGACCTTTCTGCAGACCCACACACAACGCCACCGCCCGGGCTAGCCCAGAAGAAAGGCCAGACTAAGTCCCTGGGAAACGGCTCGCCTCACTTTCAGAATATGCTGAAGGAAGAATTTACTCTCAAACAGAAGCAGCTCTGAAAACGAAGCCTGGGCCTGTCATGGACAGCAGTGGCTTAAACTGCGCACTTCTGGTCCGAAAATGGGTCTCTGCCACCAGCCTTTCCCCGGGCTTATGCAGAGGGGCGACCGCGTCCCTGGGCTCTCTGGGAACTGTTACCCCACTGCATTAGAAGTCAAGCTAACCCACATAAGAGCTACCTCCCCCCAGGTCCCTTGGCCATAACTCTAGAAACAAGGAGCTTTTCCTAGAGAAAAGACTAATCTGCTCTTTGCTTAAGGCAGGAGTCTCCATCTTTTTTCTGAAGAGCCACTTTGGATTTTGCATAAGCCTTAGGAATGCAACTCGGCGAGGCAAGACAGAGAGGGCAGGACAAGGCCACAAGCCCCTCACAAGGAGGGGCCCCAAGAGTTAGGTCAAAAGGGTGGCAGTGAGTGTGGAGATGGCTAAGTCAGGTCCACCTCCACGCCCAGGCAACAGCAGGGCCCTTTCCTGGAAGACACCCAGCACCCTCGCTGCATGCTCCCAGCCGCGCACGCACACGGACACCTACCTTGGGCCTTCAGAATGGCAGCTTTCCCCCGACCGGCCCCGGAGCCTTGGTTTTTGTTCTTCATGCTCTTCAGCATGGGCGCGTTCTTCAGCATGTCGGGCAGGATCAGGAAGCGGATCTTGCTCCCACGGATGTACACCTGCTCCAGCTGCGCCACGCGGCCGTCTCTGTACGTGACCGTGATGTTGGACATCTGGAAGAAAGCCAGCTCATCAGTGCGGGACAGCAGGACCAGCGGAACAGGGCCCACAAGGTGGGAGCCTTGGCTGGTGGGAGAAGTCCGGAAATGCACAAACTAACACCGTGAAGTAAAGGAACCAGGCAAAGCTGGGGGAAGGCAAGTACCTACTGTGTGCACCAGGGACTGTGCTAAGTAACTTACATATGAAGGGGGACCCCAAACTTGAAATTTATAAAAACTGTGTATTTACTCTTCTCTGTTTAAACATCCAGGGAAACACAAACAGTCGTTCAGAGCAGATCGGGTGAACAGGGAAGGTGTGGCACAGGGGCCAGGCCACTTCTGGTCAAACACTGCTGCACACTCAGCGTGGTGTGGGCAGGCGCGCTCGTAAACCACCTGTCACGAAACAGGCAAGCGCGCTGAAGGGTCTTCAAAAAGTTCAGAGGCTGAACGCAGCCTCTCACAACACCAGCTGGCACACTGATACAGATGGGTTCCTAGAACACTCACCCAACAGGAGAGGCCTATATACAAAGAGCCCACCCTTCTGTATAGTCCTCACAGCACCTCCAGAGTGGGTATGAGCTTCCCATTTTTAGAGATTTAAGAAAACGAAGGCACCTGTCCAAAGCCAAACAGCCAGAATGCAGGGGCTCCTGACGCAAGTCCAGGTGGCCGGGCCCCAGAGCTGCAGTGCTGCCACACTGCCCCCTGTCAGCATGTGAAGTGCGCTTGGTGGGGGTAAACTCCAGACCTTTGATCTGCCCGTCCCAACTGTGCCCTCTCCCACATCTGCCGTACACAGCACACAGACTGCAAGGGCACCGTGAAGGTCACAAGCACGCAGGTGTGGTTCCTGTCCCCTTGGAGTGTGTACTCGAGAAGAGCCCCTCTGGCTTGGGTGAGCAGGGGCCGAGAAGTGGAGGTGGCAGTGCCCGCACGAGGGGCCGGCTTACTGAAGAGGGCCAGGCAAGGGCTGGCACAAAGAGAGACGGGACACTCAGGCAGAAACCTACAGGATGCAAGGACTGGAGCAGGGGAAGTGGGATGAAAGACAGGGCCATCACCTCAGACACTGCGGGAGGCACTGAAGCTCGTGGGCAGGGGAAGGGTGTACAGGACGAGGGCAGCACTTCAGAAGGACGATTGTGCCCATGGGTAAACTGTGGGGCAGAGGGACGGAGGGATGGAGGGATGGGGAGCCGAGAGGTGAGATCAGCCAGGAGGTTGGCCTGATGTCAGAAGGTGACACAAAACTGCCAGTGCCAATCTCAAAGGGTAGCATACGTACCGAAGAAAGGAGCTTGTTTTATGAATCTTCTGGAGGAAAGAGGACCGCAGTTTACTCAGAGTGGGTCAGGCCCATACCGCAGAAAGCTGTGCTGTCTCCCCAGCTGTCTGCCATCTTACACCCCCTCATTTTTTCTCTAAGTGCTCACGGACCCCCCAGCCCAGGCTTGCACACCCAGCGCACTTAGCAAACTTTCAGTTTCTAAGTCCTTGCCACCCTGTCCTTGCCCTGAAGAACATCATTACCACCGGTGTCACACCAGGTGTGGTCACAGCCCAGATGCCCGCATGACTCCACAGAAGACAGAACAGACCCGGGACCCCACACGTGAGGCCCAGGCCTGCCATTCTCAGGGATGGAACCCTGGCTAAGTCTCCCGGCCCCCGAGCCTCCGAGCCCTCACCTGCATGGTGAGGAAAAACACACTTATTAAAGCAACACGTGGCAAACCCTTGCTAGTGTCCCAGGAGATTCCATGCGGCAAGTTACTTTCCATCCCACACTCCCACCGCCACCAGAGATGAAGCGGCCCAGCCCGGCAGGGGCAGACCTGTCCCCAGAGGGCCAAGCCCGGGCTGCTCTCTGTTCCCCTGCCCGAGCTCGCACCGCCCATGTGGCCTGGCTGGGGCTGAGGCCCAGGCCCAACTGACCAAACCCATTATTACCACCGCTCACTTCCAGAACTGTTAAGGAGGAAATTGAATGAGGCATGTACATCTGAATGTTGTTCCTATCATTGGGCTTGTGATAGGACCTCAGTAAATGGTGACTCAAAGTGACAGTTAAAAATGTCTATCTTGAGGAAAGCATTTGAGATAAAAAAAAAAAAGTCTATTTTGGGGGCTGTGCTGCTGCCAAGCCACTTCTCCAGCACACACTGGCACACCTCATTCCTTCCTGTCACAGTGTCCCTGGTCTGGCTGGGAAATCCCAGAGAGAGGCTGTTATATAAGAGTGACAGGATGTAAACCAAGTGTCTTCACAAACAGTGCGAGTTCTGGCTGAAGCAGGACGAAGCTAGCAGCACCCTGACTCCCACCCAAGCCTTCAGAACGCAGTCTGCCATTGCTTTCACGCCCCCCCCACCACTGCAGCGGAAACAACCGCCATGTGCGAAACCCCCAGGCCCGCTGCCCGCCCACGCACACAGCTTGTCTGTAATGAGCCCGAGCTATGTTCCCGTGGAAAGTCAAAGGCAATAACTGCAGTAAGCTAGGTTTTAATGAAGGCAAGAATACCCAGTTTACTCAGCTTTCCCAAATACCACAATGAAACACAGATGGCATAAGCAAGCCAAGTGCCCAACCTGAATGCCACCCTGCGGAACAGAGGATTTAGTGCAGCAGTCCCCGCAGTTCTCCAAGGTCCAAAGATACTTGTTAAAGATTTTACTTACTTTAAAGAGAGGGCAAAGGAGGGAGAAAGAGAGGGAAACATCGATGTGTGAGACAAATTAATCAGTTGCTTCTAGTGTGCCCCCAACTGGGGACCTGGCCCAGAACCCAGACATGTGCCCCAAATGGGTATTGATCCAGTGACCCTTTGGTTTGCAGGCCGGCATTCAAGTCACTGAGCCACACCAGCCAGGGCCCATAGTCCAAAAACATTAAAAGGAAAATTATTCAAAAATAATTCTTAAGTTTTAAACTGCACGGTATTCCGAGTAGCATGATGGTGTCCCGTGCCACCCACTCTGTCCCGCCGAGGACACAAGCCACCCCTTTGTTTACCCCGTCCACAGCGCACGCATGCTCGCCTGTGGGTCACTTAGGGGCCGTCTTGGTGATCAGATCAACTAACTGCCTCAGTGTTCGAGTAATCCTTGCTTTCACCCAGTGATGGCCCTCAGTGTTCAAGTAACCCTAACTTTCACTCAGTTAGCCGTCACCTACCTTTTACTGCAGTACGCATTGTTACAGCTGCCGGGGGCCGCAGAGCCCCCAGCCGCAGCGTTCCTGGGCAGGCACTCGGCACGCGCTCTGCCCTACCATCAGCAGGAGAGCCCCTTCTCTCCCTCTGACCCCGTCCTTCTCCCACCTTCCTGCCTGAGGTCTGACGGAGGAGCCCAGAACCCGGAGGCCAGAGCAGCTGACAGGGTTATTCTACGCCTCGTCTTTAGAGACTGGTCAAAACCACAGACTTGGGGACTGGAGACGTGGTTTAGATTCGCTTCTTCCACGCTGGGTCCCTCTGAGCATCCGGCAGTTATGTCCTGAGTCTGGTCTATAAAATCAAAATGGAGTGCACATTTCCACTCATTATTCCTCACCTTAAAGCTCCTTTTATGGTTTTTAATATTTCACCAAATATGTGACTAGGAAAATTCTTTCTTTAAAATAAATTATTTTCTGACTTTGAAGGAAAACCCCTCAGTTCCCCCCTTGACATTTAGCAAAGCTGGGTGCTTCAAGCCCCTGGTGCCTTTGCATAACCAAGAACAGAAGCTTCCTCACGCGGAGGCCGCTGGCGTCCTGTCATCCACGCCCAGGCTGGACGAGAGACGGGCTCACTCCTTCATCAGACCCCCACCTCTTCTACCAACAAAAGTCAGCTGAGTGGAGCCTCGCTTACTACCCCAGGCACACGGGGCCCTCAGCAGACAGCACAGCCACATGTGGCACACTGTCATCCAGAGCTGATGCCATGTGCCACAGCACTGGTGCCAGGTTATGCTGCCTTGCAGCTGTGGGGTGCGGGAACGGGAGAGTGAGACTCCCTGCCTTCCCAGCCAGACAGGCCCCAGATGCACAGAAGAGCCTCCACCCTCTGGCCCCACAGGCACCATCTCAGGGACCTCATTCCGGGTTTAACACGTGGATACATTACGTTTTCAAACATAAAAAAGGGCTATTACAGACTGTATTACGAATACCCAAGGAACCCCGAAGGAAGGCCCACTTTGTACGGGAACATTGTTGGGCACACTAGCTAATACCACCTCCACCAGGTCCCCGGAAAAAAGTCTGGCACCTGAGTGCCCCGGGAAAACCACACCAGTGGTGGTTGCCTCAAGGACACGGCGCTTCAGAACCGACCATTTCCCTTCGCCTGCGAGCTCTCCACTCACACCTGAACGTCCCTTTATTAAACACGCGGGGGTTCAAGTTTATGTTTCTGGATACTGACTACTCCCAGCTTCGCTTGTTCAGTTGAGCTTAATTGTACCTTGACCTACCTGTTACTTTTATCTTACCAATGAGTTTTTGTAAGCCACCTCTAACTCTTTTTGAAAAGGGACAGAGAGTAAGGGTTACTTACTCTATAATCCTTAAGTTAAGTTATAAGAAGTAAAAGTTAAGTAATAAAACCCCGAAACACACCCAGAGGGAGAAAAGTCCATGCCGATAGTGGCTGTTGTGGGATTCTCTCATTTGTTTTCAGAAAAACTTCTGAGAGGATGCTCCTATCCCCAAAGCCGCCAACCGGGGCCCACAGGCACTGTCGGCCCCATCGGCCCCCTAGTTCCCAGGGCTGTGAGTGAACTGTGCTCAGTGGTCATCACCGCCAGGGTCGGCTCGGCCACAGCCGGCTGTGTTACTCAATGTGGCAGATCTAGGTAGGCTCAGTGAAGCCTAGCATCTTGGCATCAACAGTGTTATGGACTGAACTATGCCCCCCGCCTGAATTCTCATGTAGAAGTCTTAACCTCTAGTATCTCAGAATATAACTATTTAGAAACTGGATCTTTAACTGAGGCAACTGGGCCCTAAAACAACGGCTTGTGTCATTATAAGAACAGATTAAAATAAGGCACACACAGAAAGAAGACCATTTGAAGACACAGGAATAAGCTGACCACCTACAAGTCTTCCTTCACGGCCCTCAGAAGAACAAACCCCGTGTACCTTGATCTCACCTTCTAGCCCCCAGAACCCCGAGGGAATGAATGTGTTGTTTAGGCCACCCACGGCGGAACTTTGTATGGCAGCCCTAGAAGATTAATGCAGGCTGGAGGCAGGTGGCTGGCCCCCATTGATTGGATTGACAAGCATCTGCTTATTTATTCTTCAACTATGTTCTTTAGGCTGAGGTCCTATTTTCACTATTGACTTAGAAAGGAAAGAAAAGAGAGTGAGGAAGGTCAAAAGCTCCCTCCACCAGGAGGCAGGCCGCAACCTGATTTCAGATATGTCTGCCATGGAGTCTGTGTGCTTTACCACACACTGGCTGCCTCTAAGAGGCCACCTGGGGCCCCCGGTCAGAGGCCCTCACGTTACAGATGGGCAGTCCGAGGCCCTGAAGCTCAGTAAGCTGTTCAAATAAAGAGCTAAATAAACACATCAAGATTCTCTCCACACCACACCCCCAGTCTTGCATTCTACTAACCAAACTAAAGTACCTTAAAATGAGCAAGGATGCCCTAACCCAGAGGGCTGGGTCTCTGTGGCACCTCACAAAGGCCAGGGCGGCCAAGGCCACGGGACCTGCAGAGAGCCTGCACCACCCAACTCCATGGAATCCACACTGAAGAGAAACCCGCAGGAACCAAGTGCCTGTCTCTCTGGACACCAGGAAACTGCGCCAGCGGGTCAACTCGGCGGAATAATGCTGCTCAAAGCTACAAAGAAACCACGAAACAAACAAACAAACAAACAAACAACCCCCCCCCCACACACAAAAGGAATGATCCTGGGAAACCATGAATAGATACCTGACTCACAGTGTGACTTTAGAAAGTCATTTTATTTCTTTGACCTTCCGTTTTCTCACCTGGGAGACAGTAACAGATGCTCTATGTCAAGTTTATAATGCGCAAGGGGCTGAGCTGGCTGCGGTACACACATAACTCATCTGACCTCAGGGACGACCCCGTGGCATGGGTGTTACCCTGTGCCGAGACTGCTCTTTACAAGGACCACAGGTCAGAGGGAATGCAGGGAGCTGACAGCCTCCAGATGCCACCTTTGGGACCCACCACAGTAGTCACCCTGAGGCCACTCTCCCCAGGCCGGCCAGCCAGTGACCAACTACAGCGGAGGTACTAGGGCCAGGCCGTTTCTGCCCTACACTAGACTCTTCAGTCTCGGCACCTTACCACACAGGATCAGAAACAGCACCATCCCCATTTCACAGACTAAGAGACTGAGGTGATTAACAGAACTGAGGTGATTTAAGATTCAAACCAACATCTGATTACAAAATCTCAGCTCTTAACCAATGGTTAAAGGACAAAGGAGAAAGTATGTCGATACTTTTCAATGCCATACAAATCCATGTGATTTTAGCAAAAGGCAAAATAGTGCCAAGGGAAGGACACCATCATCAGGAAGCTGCTCCAACATTAGCAGGTGACATTCAGTAAATGAGTCCTTTAATCTCATTCTTCCTATTTTACAGATAATAAAACTTGCACCGAACCCACTCACTGAAAAAGGCAGTTCCTATAATCAAACGAGACTCAGCCCCTGGCCCCAAGAAAAATGGCAAATAAACACAGTAAGTGAACAGAAGATTCTACTAACTACAAAGTATTATGCAAACACGTGGAGACAAATGGATAATGGCCCAAACCTGAAGGATTCTAAGGAAGGAAGTAGTACCACTTCTCTTAAACAGGCTCCCCAGAAATGGGCAAGGTGGTTATGGAATTAAGAAAGCAAAGGACAAGTTAAATATTCCAACATTCCGAATGGCTCTTATGCTCACATCCCTGCACCTGTAACAGTCTCCAGCACGCATCGGGCACTCCCTACATAACTGTTCAGTGAGCACAACCTGGGAAAGACCTCCAATCACCACTTTCTGTTCTCCAAGACAGGGGCACGGGCTTCCCCCACAACATCAGGTGCAGAGCAGGGTACCTACCTGGCAGTTCATGTTGTCTTCCGCCTCGATGAGCTTCCCGCGATACACCTCGCCGGTGTTTGTCTCACACGTCACGATGTGACCTTCGGCTTCATGCAGGACTTTAATCGGCACACCAATAGACATCTTGGCAGGAAGAGAGTTCTACAGTGAGAAAGACAACAGTCAGTTCATCTTTCAGAGCCTGAGGAGGCACGTGGCAGACACCATGCCTCCCTCAAGGCCTGACACGCCATCTCCCTCTCTGGTACCGTATGTCCTTTTATATTCATCAATTAACCAGTTTTGTGTGTGTATGTGTGTGTAGGGGGGAGTGAGAATTGTAATACATGTACCTTACAATGTATTGTCAACCCACAGTTGTGGGTAATACCCTCTGGGAACACACCATATAGACCTGGGCTGCCCAATACAGCAGCCACTGTCCACACATAACGATTAAAAGTTAAACAAAATTAAAAAATTCAGTCCCTCAGTGACACTAAACATGAAATTTCAAGTGCTCAGCTGCCACATGTGGCTATATCGGGCATACACAGAATACTGATTATTGCTGATATAAACAATGGATCCAGGCAAATCCAGAAGAGGTTGTGCATTTAATTCAACCTCTTCAATGCCCTTTGACCCTCCACTTCACCATCAAGGCTAAAAAGGAAATATCCAAGTGTCCACAAAGTGACAATGTACCCTAAGTGGGAAATGCTTATCTTGGCAGGAAAAACAAAATCACAGGGCAAGTGCCCTGTGACCGAATTAAAAAAAAAAAAAAGGCGGATTTTTTTTTATTCTGAAATGAGCAAAGACTGAAGGTTGGAACCCATCGTGTGCATTCAAGAGAGGAAAGGAAACATGAGGTTGGGAAAGACAGGGTTCCTTGATGAGAAGTCTTAGACATCTGAGTTTTCTGCTGGAGACGATGGGAACCACTTCAAGACTATATAGGTAAGGAATGATCCAATGAAAGGGAACACCACTTAGTAAACGGATGTTAATAGTTTAGAAGCAGAGGAATTTGATAAAACTTCTGGAATAGTGTGGAAAGCATGAGGGCACTAATGCCTGAAAGGGGGGTGGAGGCAAAGATGCAAGGAAGTTACAGGGATTCCCCAGGTAGGATTCAGGGGATAGAGGCAGCCAGCCAGAAGGGACTTCAGTGGCCTGCGTACTTCCAAAAACACTGGCCCGGAGAGGCACAGAAAGTGAAGAGCATGTACTTCGGGGTAAAGCTAATGAACTCACTTCCAGGCGCTAGTCAGGCGACTCTGGGGTTTGGGTGGCCCGGGTTTCCCGCTCTCCTCCCTCCCCGAGCCCCGCAGAGCTCCCCAGCAGTGCGTCCTTCTCCAGCCCCAGGTCCCTTACGGATGCCTCGGCCTACCCTTCCCTGTCCTGGGCCTCTCCTCACCGGCTCCGGCCTCCTCTTCCTTCCCGGTGCGACGACGGTGGCAGCAACTCAAGTTACTGCGAAGGCGTGAGACAAGCGAATGGCGGTACCGTTCTCCCAGAGTACCACGCGTTCCCAAAATGCCGCGCGCAGAGCCCGTCCCCTTCCTTTTCTTGGTGGTGAGCGCGGTCTCACCTCTGCTTACTCATCACCCCGCCGGGTGGGAAACGTGGGCTCTGGTGCGATCGTTCCGGCCCCGGAAGAGAGGACTGATCACGGAGCCCGGGTGCCGCCGGAAATACGGACCCTCAGGCCGGCAAGAGGAGAGGGGCGATCGCGTTTCCAAGCACCCCACAGCAGGGACGGGCTGGACCAGAAGGCAGGAACCTGAGGCCTGAGCCCTCGGACCGGGGGTAGCAGGCTTCGAGGCCGAAGGCTAGGGCCCCACCTTTGGAACCCGGCACCGCCAGGTAAGGGGCGCCCTGAGCGAGGCGAGGCATTTTACTGTACGGATAGGGAAAGTAAGGTATAGAGTTGGGGAAGGGGTCGTCCCTGAAGGGATTCGGAGTAGGACTAAATCTTCTGGAGTGCCGCGGTGCCTGAGACCGGAGAAGGGCTTGGACTTGAGGCTGACAGGGAGGCGGGACCGAGCCGTAGCTGGGTAGCGGAGGGGTAGAGCCTCTGGGGAGCCAATGTTCGGGAAACCCTAGAGCATCGGGGCGGGACTCAGAGAGAGGGGCGGGGCTTCTGGGGAACGGAGGCGGAGAAAAACCCGCGAGTCAGCGCGAGGATTGGGACAGGGGTGGGGTCACCAGAAGCCGAGACTGCGAGTTGCCCAGGAGGGCCTAGACCTGGAGCCTGGGCCCTATAGGAATAGGAGTCTGGAGAAGGCAAAAGGAGGGGGCTATTTGGAGGCCCAGAGAAGGGGCGGGGCCTAGGGAAGGGGCGGGGCCCCTGGATAGGAGGCCTGGAAGGGCTGGGGCGGGGCTTGGGGCGGTCCAGCTGCGGTCTCCCGTACTCCCCACCGAGGTGGCGGTAGAGGTGGCGGCGGAGGAGCTCGACATATACCGGCCCCGTTCCCGCCCCTGTCGAAGCCGAAGCTGCAGCCGGCGCCAGGCTGGGGCCATGGGCGCCCCGCGCCGCCCGGGTCATGAGGACGGAGGCGGAGGCAGCGGGGCCGCCGCTCGAGCCCGGTTAGTGCCACCCTGAGGGCCCGGCCCTCATCCCGGGGAACGTGGGGGATCCCGCCCTAGCGCGGGGCAGGGTCTGGCCGCGCGACCTTGGGCCGACCGCCGCCTCGAGAGGAGCTATAGAGCTTCGAGCGAAACCTGGCCAGGTGAAACACAGACGCCTTGGCCTCCCAACTCCCAGCCTTGGTGTGTTGGGTGTTCCTGACACTCCCGGGGCTGGGACCTCAGTCAGCTCTAATAGAGGTCACGGTGGGAGGGTCCCGGGTTATGAGGCAGGGGCGCCACCTTCCCTAGAAGGGAAAAGTCCTGCTGGAGCCGCCTTGGGAAATGCTGACCCCTGAGGGAACTGAGGCCTAGAAGCACAAGGAACTGCCGAGAGCACAGAGCAGTGGCAGGGCGCTTCCTCCGGCCTCCCAGGCTGTTTCGTCTTGTACAGTTCTTCACCCTCTGGTACCTTCTGCCGCTTCTGAGTTCCTTTGGTGCAGAAACCAAGACCAACATTCAGTGTCATGATTCTAAGAAGGGAAGGGGAGAAGTAGTGACTTCTGCTCTACTTAAGGCACAGGGTTGATGAGAAAGTGCTAGTACTAGAAAATTCTGAAGTGGAGAGTTCAAGAGCATGTGGGACCCTGCCACTAAGGCATCATTGTGACCTTAGTGTCACTCCCTTAGTGTCTGCAGCAAGGAGTTGGGCCTGAAGCTATCCTGGAGTTTGCATCCAACTCCCCCAACTCTGTGATCTTGGACCAGGCACATGCTTTTCCTGAACTTCATGGGGTAATGGCTCACCTTCACAGGGAGCTTGCTCTGAGCAGGCAGTGTGCTAAGTTGTGTATACGCAGTGACTCATGAATCCTCCTAACAACCTGGTGATGAAGGTTACCATTGTTATTTTCACTTTTACAGATGAGCTGACTGAGGCTGAGAGACGTTAAATATTCAGGGCCAGGGAGCTGCCTTCCTGCCTTGGTGACAGCTGCCACCTGAAGCCAGCCAAGGCCTTCTAGGCAGACCCTGGCTCTCAGGTGGGACAGTCCCTCTGCTGCAGGCATCAACAACTAGCAGCGGCTTTGGGCTTGGAAGGCCTCGCCTACCCTTATCATCCCCTGCAGGAGTACCTTGGTCCCTAGGGGCTGACCTGCTAGTGCCAAGACTGGTGATGTGTGGCAGTTTGGGGCCTTGGGATTAAGGGACTCCAAGGATCAGGGCAAGAAGAGAAGGGACAGCAGATTTCAGAGCAGCTGTCCTGTGCCACATTTACAGCTGGGTATAGGGGAAAGCACAGCCAGACTCAAAGCTCAGCTGAAGTTGGCCCAGCCAGTTGATACCAGAGTCCAGCCCACAGAGTGAGGTGGCGGGGGGGGGTGTCCATGCACAGAGGACTGTGTCTGGAAGCCTGGGGATGGGGGTGCTGGGCATTGCAGTGACAGGCAGGCCTGGGGCATCTCAAGGGATCAGGCCTTTGGAGAAAATCACCTTTCACTCACCAAGCATGTCTGAGGGCCTGCTTTGGGCTGAGGGCTAGGAGGGGGTAAACACCACCTTGTCCCCACCTGCCAGTGAGGGATTCTCCCCCTGTCCAGTGGGGAAGGCAGACCACCTCAAACACTGCATATTGAGGGTCTCAGAGAGGGAGGGAGGCCAGAGCATTTGGACATTCAGAGAAGGGAGACAGCATTCCAGACTAAGGGATATAGAAGAGCAAAGTCTGAGGAGTGAGCAGCCTGTGTAAAGAAAGACAAAAGACAGTTTATGGCCCCAGTGAGTTCTTGGCAAGAGAGGCATGCCACCATGAGGGGACAGTACCCTGTATACAGCCCTCCCTCCACTCAGTCCAGCTGGGGGGAATGATTTTAGAATGTGAATCCTGGGAGGGCAGAGCCTGGGTCTTAGTCACTGTGAGCCTAGCACACAATGTGCTTAATATGTTCCTTTCTTCCAACAAATGTTAATTATTGAGTTGCTACTAAGCACCAGACACCAGGCACTGGGAGTAACAGTGAACAAGTCAGCAAATTCTCTGCCTTCAGGAAGCTTACAGTCTAGTGGGGAGACAGAATAGCTTTATTATTATATTATTATTATATTACTTTTGCTAAGTACTGTGAAAAGAAACAAACAGGAAGTGGTGAAGGAATGCTCTCTTCCCCCAAAGGCAGAGTCAGAGGAGGGGACTTTGAGCTGGGACCTGAATGACAGTAAGGGGCAGTCTTGAGAACAGCAAAGGAAAAAGTTTCAGACAGAGAGAGCTACATGTGCAAAGGCCCTGGGGCGGCATGAAGCTTGATGGGTTTCCAGGGTAAAAAGAACAGGCAGAGTGAGGGGTAAGGGCCAAGGTGAGGCTGGTGGGGCTCAGGCTGGGCAGGGCCCTACAGACCATGGTAAGGGGTGAGAACTTTATTTAAGAGTAATGGGAAGCTATGGATGGGATCCCCCTGGCTTCTGTATACAGAGACGGGAGAGGATCTGGGAGTGGAATTTAGGACAGAGGACAGGCAGGAGTCAGACAGGACTAGGCCCTCAGGACTGAATCCATCGCAGTAGGAAGAAGAGAACGTGCAAAGGCCTTAAATGAAGGGCCAAAGGTACCTGGGGTCAGGGGAAGGAGAGAACAAAGCCTCAGCCCGCCCTGGGCTCAGTGTGCCAGGTCCCACCAAGCTGGATGGAGGGCAGGGTTCGAGCCAGCACCCAAAAGGGGCTGTACACACATTCCTGCCCTGAGCACTCACGGCACTTTGCAAGCTGGCCTCTGTGATGGTGCATTTCATAGAGGAGGAAGCAGGCACAGATAGGTCCAGCACCTTGAGATCACTCAGCCCACAGGTGGCCTGCACTTGCCCATGCCATCCTGCCTTCCATGCTGCTGCACGCCCTTGGAGAAGGGGAGTTGGGGGAGAAAGGCCAGTACAATGCAGCAAAGGAGCAGTCACATGACCCTGCCACCTGGGAATGTGCAACAGCACAGAAGGACGCAGATAAACTCCATGCAGTGGTCCCCTGTGTGAGGCAGAGCATCTAGAGAAAGGAGAGAATGTGGCCTGCCTGGGCTCAGGGAAGGCCCTGGAAGGGATGGCGCCTATGCCATCCTGGGGAGGATTGAGACACAGAGTAGGAGCTTCAAACCCACTCCAGGCAAGAAACTGCCCAGATGAGGCTGGTACGGTCAGACGGCAGGACAGACCCTGGGGCTGGTGAGTGGCCCTCCTGATTGGTGCTTGCCATGGGAGCCAGGGCTGGCGCGGCAGGCAGGCCCCTGGGGCGGCTCTGCACAGGCTGCTCTTGGGTCCCAGAGAGACCCCTGAGATGATACAAGGCGGGCTGGGTTTTCGTGTGCGGAACGGGTGTCACCAATGAGCCGCAAGCAGTGGTGACGGCTGGAGGGAGGTCCCTCCTGGCTTGTTAGACTATGAACTTGGTCCAGACTGATGGAACGCCAGAATTCGAGAGTTTGTGGGCTGGTGCCAGCTCGCCCCGCCTCAGGGCCTCTCAGCCCGGTGCTTGTTGACGCTGTGCTCTTGGGGTCCTGCCCCCACCACTCCCCTGGCCCCGCCCCCTGCTCTTCTCTTCCGCGTGCTCGCCTGTGCTGTCCACCAGGACAGGGCCTGGCACCAACCGATGTATCCGTAGTACGCATGCCGGGCACTCGCTCGGTGCTTGGGAAATATTTGTTGATTGAACGACTGGATCAGACCAAAGTCTCCCACTTTAGAGGTGGTCAGACTCAGCCCAGCAAGAGGAAGTCAGTTTCTCAGTCCACAGCCAGCCAGTGGCTGAGCCCTGGCGCGAACACCTAGGTCGGGCCCTCTCCGCCCCACCTCACTGCTTGGCAAGGACGTGCTGAGAGGTTGCCTAGGGCAGCATCCATACACACAGCTTACATGGCCATCCCCTGCTCTTAACCATGGTCTTCACACCTTGGTGGCCTTGGGGGCTGCGAAGTCAGACAAACCTCCGGGGCCTCGTGAATCCAGACATGAATACCTGCTCTGCGCCTTTCATGTACTGGCCCTGTGGCTGCCTCCTGCGAGCTCCCACCGAAAAAGAGGGCCCTGAGTGAGAGAGGCCTGTGGGGCGATGAGCACACATGGCAGGGGTGGGGGGCGCTGGGTGGACAGACGTAGCGTCACGAAGAAGCAAGAGGAGACAGCTCAGGCACCTAGGAGGTCAGGAGAGTCCAGGCGGAGGGAGCCGCATGACAGGGAAGCCCTGCCTGCAGGGCAGTCTGGGGAGGACAGGTAGAGGTGAGGTGACAGAGGCTGCTGGGGTGCAGCCATGGCAGCAGCCATGGTGGCACTGTCCTAAGAGACGTGCAGGCCAACCACTGGAGGAGGGCTCTGTGTGCAGCTGACCTGCTCTGACTGGGGCCTGGGGAGGTCACCACTGTTGGAAGGAGAATGGATTGGGAGCCAGGAAAGGCCCCTGCAGATCTGGGCAGGGGCCAATGCCAGGGGTTCCAGTGGGGGCAGCAGTGGCAGGCACTGCGCCAAGGATCTGTGACCGCCCTGTGTTTCCATGCAGGGGACTTCGTGCAGCTGCCTGTGCCTGTCATCCAGCAGCTCTACCACTGGGACTGTGGCCTGGCCTGCTCCAGGATGGTGCTGCGGTGAGTGGGTGGGTCGAGGTCCTCGCCATCCACACCATGTGCTCTGGCTGTGGAGAGACACGGGGAGAGACCTAGGTGGGATTCATCACCCACGTGGTCGTCCCTGGTTGGGGCTTGTGGGAGGTCCAGTTTCCTTCGAGGCTCACTGCCATCTACAAAAGCAAAGGGGGTAGGACCAGGCCTTCCAGGGGCCCCCTCTGGGAATGCCTGGGACCCTGGGGATGGCCAGGAAAGTCCTTGGTGCCCAGGCCTAGACCACAGAGTGACCCATGGCTGGGACACAGGGCCTCCTACCTTCCGGCCTCAGGCTCCTGGGAGACTGGGTCACTGGGAAGCCAGCCACTGAGTTGAGGCTGCATGAACTTCACCGGAACTTTGACCCTCAGTTCCTGGAGGACCATGGCCGTCACCTTATAGGAGGAGCTTTCAGGTGGCTGCCTGCCTGGAACCTCGGAGCAGCTTCCCCCTTACCCACTGTACATTCTGGAATTCCAGGCAAGACAGGGTTCAACAAAAGAATTCTCTGCCTAAAACTTAGAAAACCACTGATGTGGTACAAGCACCTCATCTTAGAGATGAAGCTGGTGAGGCCAGAGAGGGTGGTGACCTGCCCAAAGTCACACAGCTCACAAGAGATGTGAGATGCAGAATCTAGGCCCTCGACTCCAGGGACGACAGCACGGTGCCCAGGCAGCTTCAGGTGGTGCCTGGGCAGTGTGTGGGCAGGACATAAGGTTTCATGACAAAGGACAGAACCTTCTGTGGAATGGGGGCTCTGCCAGTGGCTGATGGGCCCGGCCCGCAGGTGGAGCGTGACCCAAACCAGCTTCCCTTCGAGGGCGAGCAGCCCTCAGTGGCCTGTCCGCCCCCAGGTACCTGGGCCAGCTGGACGACGGGGAGTTTGAAAGCGCTCTGCAGGAGCTGCGGCTGACCAGGAGCATCTGGACCATCGACCTGGCCTACCTGATGCGCCACTTTGGCGTGAGGCACCGCTTCTGCACCCAGACCCTGGGCGTGGACAAGGGCTACAAAAACCAGGTGGGTGGCCGGCCACCGGGCCTTCGCCGGGTTCAGTAGCTGGAAGAGGGTGCAGTCAAGGCCTGGACACTTGAGACCAGGGGGCAGCAGCAGATGTGCTATGGCCAGGAGCCAGTCAGTCTGGGTGACCTTCCCGTTGCACCCACCCAGAGGACCTGAGCAGTAAACTGGTTCCTCCCAGCGCCCCCACCAGGTGCCTGTGGCAGCATGTGCGGGTGTGCAGAGGAGCATCTCAGGCCACTGTCCCACATCCTTCCCTGCACCCCTCCGCACCAGGAGGGGTGCGGGGCCGCGGAGCACACAGCACTCGACCTCACCCAGCCGTCATTTGCCCATTTTCTCCCTCCTCACAGGAATAGCCGGCTGCAGGCTGGGTAATTGGTATTCTGGAATAAAATCCCAATACCATCCATTTTTTTCTTTTTGAAAAAGAATGCCGACATTGGCTGGTTGATAACCAGTGCATTTCCCTCCCTGCACAGCTGGAGCCACTCTGGCCTGCCTCTGAGGCAGCCCCCAGCCCAAATTCTAAAACTTGGCAGAGCAGACTCGCTCTTGGCCAGTTTGCAAGAGGGTTGTCGTGTGGTGGCCAGTCAGCCTGACAGTCCCCTGAACCTCCCCAGCCAGGAAAGAAGGCCCTTGCATCTGGTTTCTCGCTGTGGCTGCAAGGCAGAGGAAGGGACCCAAGAGCAGGGTCCCTTCTGACACTGCCATGGGGGCTCTGGCGCCCCTGACGCCCCTGCACCAAACCAAGCGCGCACTGCGGACCTTGCCTGGCTACGCCAAGTGGTGGCTGAGCGGTCGCTTTCGCTCACACCCACAAGGAGCACAAGCCCAGGGCTGACTGACCTTCCCCAGGGAGCCAATCCGAGCCCGGCTGCCCACGCATCTCCTGAGCATCCTCTTCCTGCCTCCGCAGGGCCCCGTGCCCTGCAGCCAGCCACCCTGTTGGCTCGGGACAGAAAGCTTTCTGCCCACGTGCTGCCTATGCCATCTCCCCCAGCAGGCCAGGCTCCTCCACGTCCTGCCATCTCTGCCCCCACAGTGGGTTTTGTCCAAACGGGGGGAGGGCAGCCTGCCCTTTTCTCTTTAGTCCTTCTACAGGAAGCACTTTGACACAGAGGAGACCCGGGTGAACCAGCTGTTTGCACAAGCCAAGGCCTGCAAGGTGCTGGTGGAGAAATGGTGAGCCCCACGCCACCCTTCCTGGGGCACTTGCTCACCATGGACTTGCAGTGGGGGCGGGCAGCCTCAGGATGGAGGGTGAGAAAGGCCAGGGCCTTGGGAGTCAGGCAGAGGTGGGTTTCCTGTCCAGGCGGCAGTGGGCACTGCCATCCCCCTGAGCCTTGGGTTTTTCGTCTATAACAAGGGGACCTATGGGGCTACAGGTAGATCCTGAGCAGGAGCTGGAGGTACAGGTGAGCAGGACCGACTCCAGCCAGTTCTGGGTGGCATGGGACAGACACAGTAACCCAGATGAAGGGGGGACGGCCTGAGGAACGTGATGGCATGGTCACGGAGGGTGACGGGGACCGCCTGGCTATCTAGGGAGGCCTGGCTCCCAGATCTCCCCACAGTCTCTGTGACCTTACATGGCTCTTCCCTTCTCATCTGTCCGGAGGGGCAGGAGTTAGGCAGACCCTGGGGTGACTTGCCCAGCTGTGGGCGACCTTCCCCGGGCTCACTGTGGGCCCCGCGCTCAGGCCTGACAGCTCCCGTCCCAGCCGGCCTCTCCTCAGCTCTCCCTGCCCTTCCAGGACTTCTGTTCTCATTGTTAACGTAATGTAGCCACACTGTGGGTGATGTGGAAAAGGGGAAGTCTCCACGCATCCTTAAGCCACAGGAGCCCGTGTTGGAAGGAAAGGCAGCAAGTGCTTACTTGGCGGCACTTGACAGCTGCTGTCTTGTTGAGTAAGAAGTCAGTGCTGTCGCACTCAGGTGAAGAAACAGGGTGGGAAAACTGTGTGAGCCGCCCACAGGCCCCCCCACCCCCAGCAACTCGGCCAGGCCGCGATCCGAACCTGACGCTTCCACGCTGTGGTCTCACGCAGCCCGCTGCCTCTCCTTGCAGCCCAGCCCCAGCTTTTTCTCGTAGCTGAGATCCCACTTCTGTTCCTACCGCTGGGAATTCAGCCAGGTATTTTGTTTCAAAGACCAAATGGGAAAATGACAAGCTCTCAGGGCTGAGACAGCAAACCCAACTGCCACGTGACTTGGCCGTGGGCTGGAGCTGGGCCAGGCCTCCACTCCTGCGGAGAGCGCAAAGGAAGGAGGACCGGTGAAGAAGGCAGAGCCCCCAGCCTAGGGACCCACCCCCAGCCTCTTCTCCCCTTCTGGATTCCTGTTTAGACTTGCTGCCTGGTGGGGGGCACCCCACGAGGCAGCTGGCTCTGCTGGCCTGGGGTTCTCCTGGCAGTGCTGCTGACCAGCCCTTCCTGGGCATCCACTTGTGCCACCAAGGAGCCTTAGGAAAAAAGAGGAAAATGGCCCTTGCAGGGAAGCTTTTGATTTCGACACTGGCAAAGCCATGGTTGGCCAGATTTGAGGAATTAAATCGGACCAAGTTTTCTAGCGTAAACCACACGTGATTTAGGGTGAAGGGCCAATGGAGGCACTTGACTAAAACAGTTCACTTACCGTCTAGGAGGTGGGGTCCCATGTGCTGCTCCGCCAGCCCCTGGTGGGGCTTGTCTGGACCTGACCTCCTGCCGCCCTGCAAAGGGAGGGCCTGATAGGGCCAGCTTGTTCCCGATCACACTCAGAGCTGCCGCCCCCCACCCCCCGCCCCCCCACCCACACTGGTTCTGTGCTTGGCCTTGGCTGAGCCTAGGCCACAGCAACAAGGCAGACCATTCCCACTTGCAAGGAGCCTGGAGCAGAAGGAAGACCATCCATGTCCCCAGGTTGTGTGGCACAGGGCAGAGCGGGCCCAGCAGGGATGGGAGATGGGGGACAGGAGATGGGGGACGGGCCGAGGGCACTGATGACCCTCCTCCAACCCACAGCACGGTGAGCGTGCAGGACATCCAGGCGCACCTGGCACAGGGCCACGTGGCCATCGTGTTGGTGAACTCAGGGGTGTTGCACTGTGACCTCTGCTCCAGCCCCACCAAGTACTGCTGCTTTGCCCCCCGTGGCCACCACTGCTTCTGCCGCACTCCCGACTACCAGGGCCACTTCATCGTGCTGCGTGGCTATAACCGGGCCACTGGCTCCATCTTCTACAACAACCCGGCATATGCTGACCGTGAGTGTTGGGGGTGGGAGCAGTGTGCAGGGATCCCTGGACCCCACAGCACCTTCCCACTCACCCTGGTAGGGCCAAGGCCTCCCTCACTGCCTTCTCCCCAAAGCCCCTGCTCCTCCTGGACCCGTCACCTGTGTCATCCCTCTGGCCATGCAGCAAGCCAGCCACAACTCTCAGGCCGTGCTGGCCTCCTCCACACCCAGGTCATTACCAGGCCTGGCCGTCTGTCCCACGCTGCCAGCCACTCACCACCATCCAGTACCCCACCCACTGTCTCCTGCTGTGTAGACTACAGCTTCCTTCCTCTCCCTGACTGCGGTCCCCACAGGACAGTCAGCATGCCCATCAGAAAGCCTGCCCGGCCCCACCCCCTTCTGTGGCCCACGCAGGGCTCCCCACTGCCCTGGGCACAGGGAAGGGCTGCCCTGACTCACACAGACCTGCCCCACGTGGCCTCAAGCATGTTTCCTCCCTTCCCTGGGCCTCGCTTGCTTCATCTGCTAACTGGGGGGGGGGGCAGGACCAAGCCTACGGAGGCCACAGTAGGCGAGGAGGGCTTCCGGGGGTGGAAGGCTTATGTGGCGAGGGGTGGCGAGGTGGGTGGGACGTGTCTCCTCTGGGTGCCAGTGAGGCAGGCATTCTCCCGATGCCCCACAGGGATGTGCAGCACCAGCATCAGTAACTTCGAGGAGGCCAGGACCAGCTACGGCACGGATGAGGACATCCTCTTCGTCTACTTGGACAGCTGACAGCAGGAGCCTGGCATGCCCAGGCCCTCAGACCCTGCCCTGCCCTGCCCCAGCCTGGCCTATTCAGGAGGCCCCGCCCCAGGCCCAGGGCAGCTGGGGCTTGGGTGCACAGCTTCGGCCTCAGCCTGTGTCACAAAAGCCCAGGGAGCTCTGGGGGGCTGTGGCACGTCGGACTCACCTGCCAGCACTGAGTGCCGTCAGGCCACTTACCCCCCACTGCTGGTTGCTGGAAACGTCCCCAGAGCTCCTGAGCAGAGCCACCCCAGGACCCTCGGCCTGACTGCAGCTGTGTGCAGGGGGCCACCCTGCCCTAAGAGTTCCCTTGATGCCTGGGCCCATCGCCCCACAGACCTGGAGACCGAGCCCTGGCGAGAGATGTTACTTGTCAGGGCAGCATCTGTGTGTTTGGAGACTGCAGCCAACCCCGCTGCACAGCCAGCTGTACTCACCCTTCTCCCTAGGAGTGCTGCAGGGCTCCCAAGTTCCCATGGCTGGTTGCGAGGCCTGTGGCCCCTGCGGAGGGCTAGACCTCAGGCAGAAAGGACTCTGGGGTGCCCGCAGCCCTCCTGGGACTCCAGCTCCATGGGTTGTGTGTGGGCAGGAGCCTGGTTTTGCTGGCCCACAGTGCTGGCCGTGCTCAGGGAAGCCTGACCCAGAGGGCCAAGGACAGCTGCTGGGCCCCAAAGATCCCCCCGACCGCCCCTGACCAGGAGGCTCCTAACACTCACCTAAGTCCCAACAATGGGGCCCATCTGAGCACGGGGAGCCTAAATCTTGTGGGGCTGGGGCGCAGGGCTGTGCTCCTCAAAGCAATGGTCAGGGGCGGCCTATGGCCTGCCCCCACCCCGGTGTTCATGCCAGGACCTTTTGCACATAGTGTTGGGTCTCTTCTGTCTGGATGGAGAAGGGTGGTGCCTGCCCGGGCCACAGCATGGCATGGAGCATGCACCGGGAGTGTTGCCTCCTTTCCTTTCTCTTTTTTTGGTGAAGGTTGGTTTTTTGAGATTTAAGTTTTCACTTTTGGGGAGTGAGAATCATCTTCAAGATAATAATAGTGAGACTGCAGGTACTCTGGAATTGCTGGCACCTCTTTCCATGGGGTGGACAGGCCAGGTAAAGTTACCTTTCAAAGGGCAGAAGACTCCTGGCTGGTGGGCTCAGTGCCAGGGCCCTCACCTCACAGAGTCCTGCCCAGTCTGGGGGAGTTTGCCCAGGAGTCTGGTGGAGTTGGGTCTCAAACCCAGGTCTGCACCTAAAAAAATAAGGGAAGTGGATCATTCCCAGAGGGGCTGGGGACACACACGCACCCATCAGGGGCTGCCTCTGGCAGAGGGGTCCCAACAACTTATCTGCTCCTGTGTCCCTGCGTCTTGGTCTTCCAGTGCCCTTGGCATAGTGTGGTGGCAGCTGCTGCCCCTGCCCCCGCAGCTGTCCCCTCCCCTCCATGGCAGCTCTGGGGCAGAGGTGGCCTCTGCCTGCAAAGGCCATCAGACCACCCAGCTGCATTGCTCCTTGACACCAGATGCAGCCGTGGCCGAGAGGGAGGCGCTGCAGCTGGGCAGCCACCTGGGTGCAAGGCTAGCATTGCCCTCACATGGGTCTCCCGTCTCTTGCCTTAATGCGGTGTGGCCCCAGGCCCCAGGGAGCTCTGGCTCCACGCCCAGCAGTACCACGCGTGATAACCGTGGGGTTGGGGCAGACTCTGGAGGGGTCTGGGTGAAACTGGGGAGGACAGATGCATCACGGGAAATGGGAAGTGGAGCTCTCGGGGTGGCTGAAAGTGAGGCCCGGCGCACAAGCTGTCAGGGAGCGCAAACTCCATGGGGAGTGGTCACAGCACCTCTGTCATGCAACGTGTGGAAACGCTCTGTCCCTGGGCTTGGAGGATGGCTTCTCGGGGCGAGCCACAAGTTAGGGGGCAACTGCCTGGAAGAGTGACAGGAAAGCTGCCTACCCCTGAGATGGTGCCCCCTTCCTGGAGATGGTCGAGGGGGTGGGACGCAACCCACACTATCCTGTGCAATGAAGAAATCATGAAAACGGGCCTGAGAAATGGCCCAACTAGGAACTGCTGCCTACAGAATGTGGTGCCCGTGTCTCCTGTCCACAAGCTGAGGGTCCAGCACAGCCCCCACAGCCGCAGTGGACAGTTGGCTTTGTTCACTTCAGCCACATGGGGACAAAAAGGATCTTTTGCATTGCAGAGATTTTATACATATATTTTGTTTGTAATGAGCCATTCTCAATAAATGTTATTCTTCTGCAAAATGGTGGTGGCCTCTGGCCCACCTTCATGGATTCTTGTCTCCTCAGCGCGATCATGTGGGAACCTCGTCCTTAGCTTGCTAAACTGGTTTTAGCTGGGCTGGGATCCAGTTTTTTGCTTCTGGGGGCCTACATCGCCCCCTGATGCTTGTGCAAGGCCTAAGTGGGCAATGCTGGGGTGGAAGGGCCTCAGATCTCAGCTGGACTGAAATTCCTGAAGAGGGCATGGGGGGTGTAAACCCATGGACAGGAGGAGGGCTGGGGATGGGGAATGTCAAGTGAGGGGGACAGTGGGGTCCACAGGATGGACGAGAGGGGACTCCAGCCTCCCTGCACCCTCCACTTCAACCAGCAGCTTATCTGCTAGCTATTGGGTCCTTCTAGTATTTTATTTGATAAGAATTCTCCTTCTGAAACAGGAAGTGTTTGGAAATCTTGCATTATCTGGCATCTTCAGACCTGCTCAGCTCCTGCAGGGAGCTGATGGAGTCAGAGCCGGCTCTTTGGGCAGGGTCTCAGTGTCTGGCCTATGCTGTCATCCTGATGGCTGCCCTGCCTGTCCCCAAGCCCATGCTGTGGAGATATAGGAGCAGGAGTTCTGGCCAAGATCTTGGAC
This sequence comes from Tonatia bakeri, assembly GCA_004024845.1. NCBI lineage: Eukaryota > Metazoa > Chordata > Mammalia > Chiroptera > Phyllostomidae > Tonatia > Tonatia bakeri. Next base: position 10,415 of record PVIA01009864.1, on the reverse strand, counting down.
TCTGCTCCAAACTGGAGGACAGCCCTGTAGGCATTAGAGAGCTGCCCAGCTGCTGTGGTTCCCAACCAGAGTGTGCCGGGCAGCATGGCACATGTAGCCAACAGCATGCAGACACTAGTGAGCCTGCCCATCTGCACTTCCACATTAGCCTTCTGCCCACCCAGGGGAAGGGGCCCCGTTCTGAACAGGTATATCAGGGGCTGGGACAGAGGTAGGAGTGATTGGTTTGGGGCCTCTGAGTGGCCAATGAATGCAATTATAGGAGAAAATGACTGAGCGAGGCAGGTGTTGAAGCTGGGGGGATGTAAGGAGGTGAGCTGGTGAGTCCTGGGTGGACTTGGAGGGTGGGGACAATGTGGGGAACAGGGTGAGGGCTCCTGGAGGGGTTCCATTGGGAGCCAAGGGGCTAGGCCAAAGCAGACATCTGGGTGCAGCTGAGCTGGTGCCTTTTGCCCAGGGTCTTGGTAACCACTGGTCTAGTCCAAGGGCAAGACTGCGCCTGAGGTCCTTACTGTGCTCTAGACAGAGCTGGAAGCTCAGAGCAATGACAACCAGTCATTGCTGCTTTTCAACCCTCAGCCCAAGCCAGGCCAGAAGCAACGCTAGCGACCCTGTTAGGGGTGAGCCAGTGCCGGAGGAGCCAGGAAGTGAACTCAGTCCTGGACCAGAGACAGGGAGGCGCTGGCCTCTGGGAGCCTGCCACCAGGTAGGAGGCCTGGCACACATCCCCGGTTTCACTACACACACATCCGTCTCAAGCACGTTTGCCAGAGGACTGTCCACTGTAAACATTTTCACCCCAGAACTAACCGGCCCTAGGGCAATTTTGCTGTAAAATAAAACAATGGTTGACGGTTCGGTTTACACTTGGCTGACTCCACGTATTTCGTTAGTTTGGTTTCATCTCCCCATTGTCTCCGTTCTCATGGTACTCCCCTGTTCAGATCACACATCTCTCAGTCCTCGTAATGGTCCAGATGGTGACGAGTAGCTGTGGTGGCCTTAAAACAGTTGGTGACAATAACCACGCAGAAAGCCAGACTGCGACGTGACACATAAAGCCAGATTGCACACGATACCAGAAAACAATCATGTTATCAAATGTTTGCAAATCCTTCGGTGACCACAGTCTCTCTCCCACCCATCAAACCCCAAAAACCGGACCGAGCTATGGCGACTATGAAAGGGCTGCAGCTGATTCACAACTGTCTCCAGAGCATTCAGTATTGGTTCCTCAGCTGGAAACTGACACCTCTCTCAACAAAGAAAGACATTTTAGCGGAAAAGAAAAAGTGTGCAATGCTGAATGAGGAGACAAATCAACAAGCAAAAAGAATACATCGCTGTGAACAAAAGACTTCAAAGTCTTTTTGCAGTAACACTTCTAAACTTTGGTTACTAATTTTTTCACATTCTATTATGTGCTTTCTAATGTCCCTTTTCTTTTTATTTTATTGTTTATGGTGAAATTGCCTTATGGCCAATTAGTTACGTGGCAAAAATGCTCTTAGCAAAGATACTTGCTGTAGAACCACCCAGAGCCCCCGGAAAAGCACAGACACTCCTCTCCTTGCCAACTTGCCTCCACTGACCTGCCCCAGCAACAGGATCCAGGACACACGTCAGGGACTTGTCCCCACCTTCCGGCTTCAGAGCAGAATGAGAAAATCAGGAAGATACAGAAACGTCACCTCGCTTAGTTGTTGACCCCAGGGGCTGAGTGAGGGGAGTAGCGTGGACTTGAGTGTTCATGGAAAAACTCCAGTGCTAAGAAATGGAGACTGAGACTCCCACAGCCCAGCACAGTGGCCTCTCCCATGGTTTCTCCATCATCCCCCCACCCCCACCCCCTGCCTCCCTCCTCTTGGCCTCTCCCTGGCTGCATGTCTGGACGCACATGCTCAATACAGGCATACCTTGAAGATACTGTGCATTCAGTTCCAGACCACCATAATAAAGTGCGTACTGCATATAGCAAGTCAGAATCCTTTTGCTGGGGGAGGGTCTCACCTTCAATTTGCTAAAAAAAAAAAAAAAAAATCTGTGAAACACAATAAAGCAAAGTGCAATAATCCGAGGTATGTCTGCATTGTTTCCTGAGGCTCTCCCATAGCCGCTGGTGGAATCCCGGGCTCCCCCCAGCCCTGGGAGGTCTAGTGAGCCAGTCTTCCCAAGCTGTTCAGAGCCCCATAGTTTGCAAAAGATGATGTCCACATCTCATTCCACCCTCAGAGCAAACAGGCCCATGAGGCAGTCAAGCTGGCCTCCTCTTGGTACCTCCCATCTGTCCAAGTCCTTTCCTCCCTCAGCACCTGCTGTTTCCTCCCCCATCCCCTCCTTCAGGGCTCTGCTCAATGGTACCACTTTTAAAGGAGCACCTCCATCCTTTCCCCACATACCCCAATCACATCATCCTGGCTCCCCTGCTGTAACCCCAATACCTGACACCTAGTAGGCACTTGATAAAGTACACGAATGAATGGTTGGCGCCTATTTTAGTGGCAGGGTGACTGATAAACCCTGACCAAATTCAGGGACTTGGGACCATGTGGTCAGATTCACAATGCTTAGTCTCTCCAACAGTCTAGGAAAATCTGCTACTTCCCCTTTATCCATCCACCACTTCCCCAAAAGGAGGCCTGGCACCTTCTCGGAATCGTTGGGTGTCAGAGTCAGTATTGCCTCCCTTGGGCACCCTACTCAGTCCCTTTGCATCAGCGAACCCGCAGGCCAGCACCCTTTGAGTAGGACCCAAGGCAACAGACTGTGCTGGAAGCTGTTTGGCAAGCTGTGACCCACTCTTGGTGGCCCTACAATCTCATAACCCCTTTAAGCCACATGAGTCTCCGTGGCTGATGAGTGTGTAAATTGGAGCCTCCAGAAAAGGCAAGCAGATTGTCCCCAGGAGCATCCTTGGGGTTTTGGACGTGACCCTGACACAGTCACCAGCTTCACCCTTTTGAAAAGCTAAATACTGAGCTCTTGTCGAACCTGGACACCTAACCCATGGAAGTTTTGCTTGTGCACTAAAAATGGCACATTTAAAATCAGCTGGCCTGACCCAAGTGACAGCTCAGCTTTATGTGAAAAAATGGCAGCTAATCCTTTGGGGGAAACTCACATTCCAACTCCACCAAAGCAAAGCCACGGGCCCAACAGTGAGCTCAAGTTCCCGAAATACCTAGTCCTGGTTCACCAGTGGGTCACTTACATGGAGAGCTGATGGCGCCCCCTGGCTGCTGTGCTGCTCACCCTCAGCAGTGCTACCTGGAACTGAAAATGGACGTGACCGCTCAGCGGGTCGACCTCAAGGCCAGTCTTGGAGCCCTGGGGCAATCAACACTCCAGCTGGTAAACCTCAGCATGTTTTTACTGGCTCTTGGGCTGTTGTCAATGGCCTCATTGTTCGGTCTGCCACTTAGAAAACCTCAAACCGGCAGGTTAGAGACACCCCTCTAGGGGGCCATGGGCTGTGGAAGTCAATTCTGGCTGGTTGGCTCATGCCAGATGCCCATGATAGAAGCCTGTGCTCTGGTGAGGCCAACGAGGCTAAGACCACTGACTGCCCCACCTGCCCCACCGGGAGCGCTGTGCTGGGCATGGGGATACACGCCAGTGCCCATTGTGGACCCGGCACAAACGAGAAACTGTCCCTGGTGCAGAAGCTCCCACCGCATGCCAGGCGTGTGACTCCCGGCCAAGGGCTGGCTGCTGGCACAGAAGTAGGTTGCCTCGCATGCACAGGGCACGCCCAGCCTGCTCACGGCAGATTAACTCCGCCCTATCTCTGACGCCCGCTTGGGGCTGCTGGTGGCACCTCACCACTGTGGATACTTTTTCAGGTTATGGAGCTGCTGTTCCAGACCAATCAGCTGACTCGAGGCACGTCACTGTGGCCCTTGAAATGAACCTGTGTGTTGTCTTTGGCTCCCTGGACCATTTCCAGCCCAACGAGGGTGCACCTTCGACCACAGAAGCTCCCCAACCATGGAGAGCGGGCAGTCAAGGTGTTCAGCAGACCCTCCACATTCCCGGCCATCCACCGGCATCTGAAGTCATTCAGCACTGGAATGCCTCCTCAACAATCAACTCAGAAAGGTTTCTGACTCTGCCTCCCGCACTCCCCTCCCAGGCCATCCACTTTTGTCCAGCAGTTTGCTCACCGAAGGCAGCTGTCTCTAAAAGGGCCATTTCCTGGGTGCATCTGGAGGGACGTGGTAAGAAGGTCAGAAGGACCTATGTTGAACTTTGAGGATTCAGACTTGACTATTCCTAGGCATGTTGCTTTTTCCCTTCCCTAAGAGCAGCTCCAGGCTGTCCAGGTCAACGTGTCTGTCTTTTGGTGCCGACAGCCCAGCTGAAAGAGCGCCTGGAAACTCAAACTGGATTCTGGCGCAGTACCTTGAATTCTCTTGTTGGACGGACAGGTCCTGGAGACAATGACCGCTTGAGAGAGTTTGTGGCTTGCCGAGAGCCGTTAGAGCAGCACAGGTGGGACAAGGTGGGGAACGTGAGGGGTCCCTGTGCGTTCTATAAAAATGCCCTTGTTCCCCTTGCAACTGAGCCTTCCGAACGAGAGGTTTGGGTTTGAGGGAGGGATAACTGGGAAAATAAGGAAGGTGGTGTTTGGGCTCCTGGGATTCAGCTACGCTGCTGCCTTGGAGAGGGAGCAGCAATGCTGGCACCTAGACAGGAAACACCTTTGACCCCAGGAGACGCGGGGTGCAGGGCGGGGCACTCATAGTTAATTATCTTGTTTCCCAATCGCCTCTGGAACCTTTCTCGTGAACACGTGCACCCTGGTGCAGCTCCCAAACTTCTGCAACACCTTAGATGTAACAGACCCGGGGTTTGCCTGCGTCCTGACCAGATTGCTTTGACCCCGAAGGGATTACCGTCCCCATGAACCTTACCCGAAGTCTGCCGGAAAGGCAGGGGACGTCCAGTTCCTGTATCTTCTAGGGACAACATCTGCAACACCACCAGATGTCCCCCAAACCCCCTTCTGACAGACCTCAGTCAGTCCCCTGTGGGGGAGATGAACGCCAGCCGGCTGGCGGCGTGGGCAAACGGGACAGACTGGACCGACTGCCCTTGGCCGTCCTTCCAAATACAAGGCTCAGATTCAAGTACTCACACTAAACTGGGAACCCAAAGGCCTACACGCTGGCCAGGAGGCCACATGGAAGGTGCTGTCAGCCTGGGCCCCAACCGATGTAGGTCCCACTGGGGGGACCCTAGTACTTGTAAGCACTTTCTTTCTAGGGGTACATTTGTCCTGATGACTCTACTTGTGTGAAAGCCAGGCAGTCACTCACCACCCTCCCTGAAACAGTGTCTTGCAACTATGCCATGACCCTACGAGACCTGTCTGTGTTTAAATAAACACCCCCCCCACAGACTAGGAGGCCCACAGACAGCTGTGGGGCGCTCACTAAAACGAGGCTAAGCTCACGCAGGGGAGCTGCCAGGACCTGTGACATGCCATCCATGTGCACGCTGTGGGCAGTTATCCCTGAGATGATCACCATCTGATCAGAGAAGGTGGGGCACCCTCTGTCCCTGACTTCAGCCCGGTGACCAGTGGCACCACCTTTGCCCTGGAGGCTCTCAGGACGGTGTCAGCTCCGTGCCCGGGGTCGGCACAGATGAGAGGTTTGCCTAGACTTCCTCCCTGTGGGCCAAAGCAGAGGCCGGACAATGTCTAATACTCGCTTTTGTTCCTGGATGAACGACCTAGGCCGAGTGGAAAGACAGACCTTGGCGGTTTACAGACTGTGCCCAGCCTGTGGTGTTGGAAAGCCTGAGGGGCGGGGCTGGGGTTAACGATGCAGGAGGGGCTCACTCTGCCCTCTGGAGTGCTGTCGGGGAGACTGAGTGGGTGCTGCCAGACAAACTGAACTCAGCTGGGGCAGCCTCTGTTGGTCGGATTAATCCGAGTGGCACATGCATGGGGAAGTTGCCACAGGACTCACGCGGCCCTCTTTGCTCTGGCCTACAGGGACAGCAGCTGGGGACCGGCTGCGGGAAGATGCTGGTACTCCGGCCACCACGACTGCAGCAAACTGTCCTGGTCTCTGACCCAGGACTGCCTGTCTCCGGCAGCCTCCAAGGAACTGAGGTTGGCTGACTTGTCAGCCTGCAAATAGGGTAGGAATTCAGACTCTCCCCCATTCTTAATGAAATATCCATGCTTTTTAACACAGCAAATTCCATTTCTTGAAATCCTAGCCTAAAGAAAACAAGAATAAGACAGTTTAGCCATTAAAATGTTTATCCCAGGATCATTTGTAACAGCAAGGAATGGATGAATGAATAAATGGACAAATTAATGTCTAATGGAGCGGAATAATTAAATAAATAAGAGCCCATCTGCATGTCAAACATTCTGCAACTGGTAAAAAGAGTTTAAAAACATTTTTGCACGGTGAAAGACAATGTTCCCATTATACAATGAAACTGAGGGAAAAGCCACAAAATTATGCAGACACCACGGTCCCCATTGTTTTAAAACAGGCATATAGAAGACTGAAAAGCAATACGCCAAGTGTTAGCTATGGCCTACGCTTGGGTTGGAGGACTAGAGCTGACTCTTTTCCTCCTCCATATTTGTCCTTATTTTCTATAAAGTACTTGCTCTTTACAACCAGGGGAAAGAAGCTGATCTCTCTTTTGATGGCCATAGTCCCTGGAGTAGTATCCTTTGCCCAGTCCCAGCTGAGTGGACCTGCCTCCTTTTGCTCAGCAGACTTTCCCTGAGGGCCTGATGTGCACCCAGAGCAGGGGGGCGGGGTTGGGAGGGAACAGGGAGGAGCCTGAGCAGAGGCCCAGCTCTCAGCCTGTACCTCCCAGACACCACACTCCGGGGGCCCTTGACAGGCTCTCCAAGGCGGCAGCCTCCAGTACTAGCTGGAATGGCTCAGGGTAAAAAGCAGGACAGCCCTTGGGCTCTAAGGATGGGCGTGGGGTGGGGGAGGGGAAGGATGGGGCGGAGCTCCAGGGATGCTGCTCCTGAAGGGAGGGGGCACAGGGAAGACACTAACTTCCCCACTTTGGCTGGTGGGGGAGGCAAAATCAGTTCTTCAAAGGCAGACTCTTCTTCCTCAGGTGACTTTGGGGCTGGTTCTCATTCTGGTGAGAAAAGAGCCACCCAGTGTCTTTGCCCTCACACCTTTTAAAACAGTTTGGTCAAATCTGCATAACATACAATTTACCATTTTAGCCATTGTTAACTGTGCAGTTCAGTGGCATTAAGTGCATTCATATTGTTGTTCAACCGTCACACTGTCCACCGTCCATCTCCAGAACTTCGTCATCTCCCCAAACTGCAACTCCATCCCCATGAAACAGCAGCTCCCAGTCCCCTCACCGCCCGGCCCCACCCCCAAACACTATTCTGATTTCTGCCTCTATGCACTTGACCGCTCTAGGCACCTCACGTTAGTGGAATCATACAGTCCTTGCCCTTTTGGGGCTGGCTTCTTTCACTCAGCATGATATCCTCAAGGTTCATCTACATTGTAGCCTGGGTCAGAATTTCCTTCTATTTCAAGCCTGAATGATACTGCATCATTGAATGTATAGACCACTTCTTGTTTATGCCTGTTTGTGGTACCCCTGCTTTCAGTGCGGTCGGGCACGCACTTGAAGTAGAACCGCCGCACCACGTGGTGATCCTTTGTCTGCTTTGTGGGGGAACCGCCAGACCAGCTCCCCTGCACCGGCACCATTTCCCGTTCCCACCAGCAGTGCACAAGGTTCCAATGTTCCTCATCATCACCCATACTTGTCAGTTCCTGGGGGTTTTTCTGTTAGATAATAGCCATCCTAATGAGTGTGACATGGTACCTCACTGTCATTTTGATTTGTGTCTCTCTAATGATTGCTGACGTTAAGCATCTTTTCATGCGCTATCGGACGTTTATACAGGGTGGGCACAAGTAGGTTTGCCGTTGTGAGCACACAAAACACGGCTTATTCTTGCATTATTATGTATTAACTATTATACTATTTATTTGCATTACAACTGTAAACCCACTTTGACCACCCCTGGGTATATGTTTGGAGAAATATCTATTCAAGTCCTTTATCCATTTTTCATAGGTTGTTTTTTAGTTTTTGAATTTAACCCTTTATCAGATACATGACTTGCAAATACTTTCTTGCATCCTGTTGGCTGCCTTTTTACCTGTTGGTAGTGTGCTTTGACATACAAAATTTTAAATTTTGACAGAGGCTCCAGTGCATCTACTTTTCCTTTCGCTGCCAGTGTTTTGGTGTCACAGACAAGAAACCGCTGCCAAATCCAATGCCATGGAGGTTTCCCCCTGTATTTCCCGCTAAGAGTTTTGGCTCTTATGTTAAGGCCTTTGACCTATTCTGAGCTAACATTTTCACACAGTCAGGTGAGGGCCAAGTTCATTCTTTTGCACACCAGTGTCCGGCCGTCCCCGCACCACCGTTGAAAAGACTGTCCTTTCCCCAGCGGGTGGTCTTGGCACCCTTGTGGGAAATCAGTTGACAGTGCGTGTGTGGGTTTATTTCTGGCTCTCTATTCTTTCTGTTGGTGTTTGTGTCTGTCTTTATGCCAGCACCACACTGTTTTTATCACCAGAGCTCTGGGTTAAGTTTTGAAATCAGGAAGGATGGGTCCTTTAACTTCGTTGTTGTTGGACTGTTTTGGCTATTGGGGATCCCTTGAGATGCCACATTTTAGGATGAATTTTTCTTTTTTTTTAATATGATATTTTTTAAAAAAGATTTTTATTTATTTATTTATTTTTAGAGACGGAAGGGAGGGAGAAAGAGAGAGAGAGAAACATCAATGTGCAGTTGCTGGGGGCTGTGGCCTGCAACCCAGGTATGTGCCCTGACTGGGAATCGAACCTGTGAGGCTTTGGTTCACAGCCCGCGCTCAATCCACTGAGCTATGCCAGCCAGGGCAGATTTTTCCATTTCTGTAAGAAACGTCCTTGGGACTCTGGTGGGGATCTCACTGAACTGTAAACTGCTCGGGGCAGTACTGACATCTTAACGTTAAGTCTCCCGATCCATGAACAGTTTGGCTGCCTTTCCAGTTATTAACATTTATATCTTACTTAAACTTCTTTCGCCAGTGTTTTATAGTTTTCATTGTACAAGTCATTTGCTTCTCTGGTTAATTCCTAAGTATTTTATTCTTTTTGACGCTGTTGTAAAACAAATTGTTTTCTTGCCCTGGCTGGCGTACGTAGCTCAGTGGATTGAGTGCGGGCTACCAACCAAAGGATTGCTGGTTCGATTCCCAGTCAGGGCACATGCCTGGGTTGCAGGCCACAGCCCCCAGTGGAGGTCACATGAGAGGCAACCACACATTGATGTTTCTCTCCCTCTCTTTCTCCCTCCCTTCCCTTCTCTCTAGAAATAAATAAATAAAAGTTGTTTTCTTAATTTCCTTTTCAGATTGTTGATTATTAGTGCACAAGATGCAACAGGCTTTTGTGTGTTGACTTTGCATCCTGCTGCTTTGCAGAATTCATATATTAGTTCTGGTACCACTTCCAGCCCCAGAATCTGTGTCAGTCAGGGTCCAACCAGAGAAGCAGAAACAGCAGAATATACATTAAGAGGTTTATTGCAAGGAATTGACTGAAATGATTACGGGAGCTGGGTAGACAAGGCTGAAGTCTGTCGAGCAGGCTGCCGGGAAGGGCGCGCTGGCATTCTCAGGCAGCGCTGAAGCTGCTGTCATCCGCAGGCAGAATTTTCTCAGCGGGGAAGCTCGTAGGGCCTTCTGGCTGATTAAATCAGGCCTACTAGGATCATCCAGGATAATCTCACTTGCTTAGTTAACTGATTATGGACTTGAATCACATCTACAGAACACCTGCAGAGCCATGCCCAGATTATGTCTGATTAAGTCACCGGAGACTGTGGACTAACCAGGGTGACGCACCCAGTGACTCCCCTCCGCCCATGGCCGTCTGGGACTCTGGACCGGCCTCGCCCTCTCCCACGGGTGCCCACATGCCCACGCTTCCCCTTAGGTTGACAACAGTCCCAACGAGGACATGAGGGACCTCAGGCTGGGGCATCCCATCTGTCTGGCTTCAAATCAACCTGCACAACCACTGCCTGGAATTTTAAAAAAAATAGAGGTACAACTCACATAACATAAAATGAACCATTTTAAAGACAACAATTCAGTGGCATTGAGGACATTCGCAGTTTTTGTAACCACCACCCCTACCTCGTCCAAAAATACTTGCATCACCGCAGAAGGAAACCTCATACCCATTAGGCAGCCAGTCCTCCTTCCAGCCTCACCGTCTGGACATTTGAGAATCAGTCTGGACAGCTGCATTTTCAGGGGTCATCAGGGAGAACTTGGAAGGGCAAGCCTGTCACACCTGCCAATCTGCTGTGGGTGGAGGGGC
>PVIA01009863.1:0-56870 GCA_004024845.1 Tonatia bakeri | reverse complement strand
TTTAGTTCATGTCCATGTGTCATAAGTTCTTTAGCTTCTACATTTCCCATACTATTCGTGCCCTCCACCTATTTTCTACCTACCATCTATGCTACTTATTCTCCATACCTTTTCCCCCTCTCTCCTCCTCCCACTCCCCTGTTGCTAACCCTCCATGTGATCTCCATTTCTGTGGTTCCATTCCTGTTCTAGTTGTTTGCTTAGTTTCTTTTGGTTTTGTTTTAGGTGTGGTTGTTAATAATTGTGAGTTTGCTGTCATTTTACTATACATGTTTTTTTATTTTCTTAGGTAAGTCCCTTTAACATTTCATAAAATAAGGGCTTGGTGATGATGAATTCCTTTAACTTGACCTTATCTGAGAAGCACTTTATCTGCCCTTCCATTCTGAATGAAAACTTTGCTGGATAGAGTAATCTGGGATGTAGGTCCTTGTCTTTCCTAAGTTGGAATACTTCTTTCCAGCCCCTTGTTGCCTGCAAGGTCTCTTTTGAGAATTCAGCTGACAGTCTGATGGGAAGTCCTTTGCAGGTGACTGTCCCCTTATCTCTTGCTGCTTCTAGGATTCTCTCCTTCATTTTTACCTTGGCGAATGTAATTATGATGTGCCTTGGTGTGTTCCTTCGTGGATCCAATTTCTTTGAGACTCTCTGAGCTTCCTGGACTTCCTGGAAGTCTATTTCCTTTGCCAGATTGGGGAAGTTCTCCTTTATTATTTGTTCAAAAAACTTTTCCACTTGCTGTTCCTCTTCTCCTTCTGGTACCCCTATAATTAGGGTGTTGGAACGTTTAAAGATGTCCTGGAGGTTCCTAAGCTTCTCGTCGTTTTTTTGAATTCTTATTTCTCCATTTCCTGTTTGGTTGTTTCTTTCTTCCTTCTGGTCCACTCTATTGTTTTGAGTCCCAGTTTCCTTCCCATCACTATTGGTTCCCTGTGCATTTTCCTTCATTTCTCTTATCGTAGCCTGCATTTGTTCATCTAATTTGAGACCAAAATCAAACAATTCTGTGAGTTTCCTGATCACCAGTGCTTTGAACTGTGCATCTGATAGGTTGGCTATCCCTCCGTTGCTTAAAAGGATGAGTTCTGGGGCTTTGATTGTTTCTTGTGTTTGAGCCATCTCTCTCTCTTTTTTTTTCTTTTGTCTGGTCTGGTTGTGCCTGTTACAGTAGGGGGCGGAGACTTAGGTGTTCACCAGGGTGGGGCACCCCAGTTTCTGGGTTGTGAGGTTCTATGTGTGGGCGGGGTTGAGAAGGAACAGTGGCAGTTGCTCCATTCTCCGTGGGACCTCAGTCCCTTCTGCTGCTTCCCCCAAGCAAACTGGGCCCCTCTGGTGCCAGTTCCAGTGTGGGTGGGCTTGTGCACACTGTGGGACCCTCAACTCCCACAGGTGTCCTCAATCAGTGTCCCAAGGCTCTATTTCCCAGCGCTGGGATCCTGAGTTGTGTTCAGTGTCTTGCTTTACAATCGCTGCCTCACTGGGTCTGCTGGTTGCCACCCCTCTGCCGGGGTCTGTCAGCTTCCCCTTGCGCACTCAGGGTCCACCCGCTGTGGTCTTGCGCACCCCAGATGCCTTACGTGCCCTCGGATGCCTTATGTGCCCGGTCCCAACTCTCTCTCTTCTCCGCGTGTGACCTGTGCCCAGCTGCCCAACTCTGCCCCTCCTACCGGTCTGGCTGAACGGGTCTATTTCAACTTCTTGGTTGTCCGGCTTCCATTAAGATCAGTTTTCTGTCAGTTCTGGATGTTATTCTGTTTCTAAATTGTTGTTGTTCCTATCTTGGTTGTGCGTGGAGGTACGGTGCGTCCACCTATGCCTCCATCTTGGCTGGAAGTGCAGATTTTTATTTTTAAAGGAAAGACCTGATTTTTATGTATAAATGAAATAAGTAGTATAAAAAGTGGACAAAAACATGAAAAGTTTAAGATTTAAATAATTGACTATATTTTTTTCTTATGTGTGCTCTACATGCAGACAAACTTTTAAGTCATTAAGGGACAGACATCTGTAGAACACTGCACTCAGTAACGGTGGAATACATGTTGTTTTCAGGTGCTTGTGGAATATTCTGTAGGATAGATCATATATTATGCCATGAACACAGGACTCAATAAATTTAAAAGGATGGGAATTATATAAAGTATTTTCTCTATAAAGTATATATAAAGTATTTCATTCTATGAAATTAGGTATTAGTAACAGGGTAATTTGGGAAACTCACAGGTATGTGGAAATTAAACAATACACTAAGTCACCAGTGGTAAAAGAGGAAATCACAAGAAAATTAGAAAATATTCTGAGGTGAAGGTGATTGAAAAAAGAAATAAAGAACCAACTTACCATGATGGTAATGGTACCACAACAGTATGAATGTACTTACTATCAGCTAACTGTACACTTAAAAGTGGTTAAAATGATAAATCTTGTGTATGTTTTACTGCAAAAGAAAACTGCCGCTCCTTCAGTGCTCAACAGTAAGTGTTTGTTGAGAACCTGCCATGCTTCACGTGGGGACAACACACCGCAACTTGGAGCAGTCAGTGTAAGCAGTGCCCAGACGGGAATGTAGAGATGTGCTCACTGTAGTCGAGAAGGAAGAAGATCTTAAATAGTGGTAAGGGAACAAACCAAACCAAAAGAGCAAGCAGAGGGAAAAAATGGATAAGTAGTAAAAATCAACAGACTAAAAATTGAAAAGATTAACAAAATGACAAACCGTAAGTTAGACTGAGGAAGAAAAACAGAAATAGGATTCAAATTAATACATTCAGGAATGAGAGAGGACATCACTGCAGACCTTATAGAAATGAAGAGAATTATATGGGATTTGTAGGAACAATTATGATAACAAACTAGATAACCTAGATGAAATGTATGCATTCCTAAACAGACACTACTGAGATTGACGCGAGAAAAAAATAGAAAATCTGACTAGAACAATAACAGATTTGTTTAAAAACAACAACAAAAAACCCCCACAAAGAGCCCAGACTCAGATGACCTCACAGTTCATATTCTACCAAACTTAACCAAATGGCAAGTTCTTTGCAAACTTTCAAAATAAAAAGGAGGAGATGCTTTCTAGGTCATCCTTTGAGGATGTCCTTGCTCTGTTACCAAATACCATACAAAGACATCACAAGCAAGTTAACAGACCAGTATTCTTTATGGATAAACATGCAAAAAAAATCTCAACAAAATACTGGCAAACTTAATCTAGTATCATACCTGGATTATACACTGGTCCAGTAGGATTTATCCCAGGAATGCAAGGTTTAATGTCTGAAAATCCAGGTAATATGACATATTAATAGGATAAAGGACAAAGACATATCATCTTCTTGATAGCTGTGGGAAAAACATGTGAGAAAATCCAATACCATTCTATGATAAAAACACTCAAAACATGGGAATAGAAAAAAAAACAAACCCTTTCTCAGTGTGATAAAGGCCATCTGTGAAAACTCGTAACTCATGTCATACTTAGTAATAAAAGAATAAATGCATTCTCCCCAAAATCAGGAATAAGACAAGGATGTTATGTTATGGGACTTCTATTAATATTGTACTGGAAGTTTTAACTGGGCAATTAGGCAAGGAATCGAAAAGGCATCCATATTGGAAAAGAAGTAAAACAGTCCATTTGCAAATGAGATGATCTTGTATGCAGAATATACTAAGGAATCCACTGTAAAACTATTAGAACCAACAAGTGAGTTTAGCAAAGGTGCAGGATATAAGCGATATACAAAAATCAGTTGTATTCTTACATGCTGGAAATGAAAATGAAACTAAGAAAATGGTTCCATTTATAATAGCATCAAAAAGAATGAAAAACTTGGAATAAAATTAAGAAGTGTGAAACCATATATCAAACATTGTTGAAAGAAGTTAAAGATCTAACTGAATGGAAAGACATCTTATGTTGATGGATTGGATGGCCTACGTAATATTGTTAAGATGACAATACTTTCTGAATTTATCTGCAGATTCAGTATACTCATTAAAATTCCAGCTGCCTGTTTTGCCAAAGTAGACAAGTTGATTTTAAGATTCATATGGAAATGCAAGGGACCTGAAATAACCAAGACAATCTTGAGAAAGAAGAATAAAGTTGGAGGACTTCTGTAACTTACTACAGAGTTACAGTAACCAATAGCAGTCTGATACTGGCACAGGATAGACATAAAGATCAAGAGAATAGAATGGTAGTCCAGAAATAAACCCTTTACGTTTATGGTGAATTGATTTTATAGTCAAGAATGCAAAGACAATATTCAGTGGGGAAAGAATAGGCTTTTCAACAGTGGTGTTGGGACAAGTGGATGTCCACATGCAAAAGAATGGATTTTGGTATCCCTAACACAGACACTATCCTGGGGTATCCTCCTTTTTCTTTCTTGTAATTGTCTACTTTTTATGTATTGGGCAAGGGACGGGGTGAGAGCATGGGTGGAGAGATTCCCCCTGTCCTGGGGCAGTGGTGCACAGTTTACCATGGTTTGTTCCCTTTTCCCTGTCTGGGGTAGAATGGGTAGATTTAATAGAGAAACTGAGAGGTAAACAAAGGAGTGAAATTGGATACTTTCCTCACACACACATAAATTAACTCAGAATTAATCATAGACCTAACTGTAAGATCTGAATCTATTAAACTCTTGGAAGAAAACACAGGTGTAAATCTTAATGACCTTTGATAGGCAGTAGTTTGCTTTTCTTTTTTATTGTGGTAAAATAGACAATAATTTCTTAGGTATGACATCTAAAACACAAGCTAAAACAGAAAAAAATAAATTGGACTTCATCAAAATGTTGAACTTTGTTTCAGATGACACCATAAAGAAAATGAAAGCATACTCCACAGAATGAGAGAGAATATTTTCAAATCATATATCTGATAAAGTGCTTTCATTCAGAATATATAAAAACTTCCAGTCAGCAATAAAAAGAAAATCCAGTTACAAAATAAGCAACAGATTTGGTGTGACGTAACTCTCAAGATGTCCAAATGTCTGAAAAGTTAATGAAAAAGCTCAACATTCTTAGTCATTAGGTAGTGGAAACTTAAACCACATGAGATGCCACTCACTAGGTTGGCTATAATAAAAAGATGGGCAGCCCTGGTGTGTCTCAGTTGGTTGGAATGTGTCCTGTAGACTGCAAGGTCACGGGTTCAGTTCCTAGTCAGGACACATACCCAGGTTATGGTCTTGATTTGTAGCCAGGGCGCATATGGGAAGTCAACCAACTGATGTTTGTCACATTGATGTCTGTCTGTCTGTCTGCCCCCACCCTCCACCATAAAGGCAGTAGAAAAAAAAAATCCTCAGTTGAGGATTAAAAAAAAAAGATGGACAGTAAATATTGTTGAGGATGAAAAT
This sequence comes from Tonatia bakeri, assembly GCA_004024845.1. Lineage (NCBI taxonomy): Eukaryota > Metazoa > Chordata > Mammalia > Chiroptera > Phyllostomidae > Tonatia > Tonatia bakeri. The sequence continues at coordinate 51,489 of PVIA01009863.1, read as the reverse complement.
TGGAACCATTATACATTGCTTGTGGGATTGTGAAATGGTGTAGTTACTTTTGGAACAGTTTGGCAGTTCTCCAGAAAATTTAACATGGTGTTACCAATCTGCATTCTAGTTAACATTCCTATTTGTATATCAAAGAAATTGAAAACATGTTTATGCAAAACTTGTTCAGGAATATTCATTAACAGCATTATTCCTACTAGCTGCAAAGTGGAAACAATCCAGATATCCATCAACAGATAAATAAATGTATGAACAAAATGTGGAATATCATTCAGCCATAAAAAGGAATGACATATTGTTATATGCTGTAACATGGATGAACCTTGAAAACAGTATGCTAAGTGAAAGAAAACAGACATGTTTTATGATTATATGTCCAGAATAGGCAAATCCAGTCAGTCAGGAAGTAGCCTGTTGGTTTTCATGGGCCTAGGGGAGGGGGGCAGGCAGTTAAGGGAGTGACTGCCAAAGGAAATGGGGTCTTATTTTGGGATGGTAAAAATGTTCTGGAATAAAATAGTGGTGTTAGTTGCACAACTTAGTGAATATACAGTAGTAAGAAAAGCTGAATTTAAATATCAAAAGGGTGAATTATATTTCAGTAAAGTGTTACTGAAAAAACATATAAGAAATTGTTCAGGTTTAGTGATGTTTTTTGTTAGTTTAGTGAAAAAATGAAAAGTGCTGTTTGACTAGTACTTTAAAACTATAAATAAAGCTCCCTGACTGATGTGGCTGAGTGGATTGAGTGCCGGCCTGTGAACCAAAGGGTTGCCCGTTTGATTTCCAATCAGGGCACTTGCCTGGGTTGCAGGATTGGTCCCCATTGCAGGGGCACTTGAGAGGCAACCACATATTGGTGCTTCTTTCCCTCTCTTTCTCCCTCCCTTCCCTTTTCTCTAAAAATAAATGAATAAATTAAATCTTAAAAAAAAAACTGTAAAGCTTTCTGAAAAAGAGAAGTATTGCTAGATTCAGTGGAAATTTAAATCCCCTCATTTCTAGAAGAGGCAAACATATTGGTCACATCCTGTCTGTGACAAGGCTTCTTGTGCTGGGTGATAAGCTGATTCTCTGGTGAGTTCTCTCGTCTCTCTGTGAGACCTGTCCATGGGAAGCTGTAATTTATAATATAATAGAAATATTACTGTCTTCTATCTAGGGTGACTGCCTTGATAATAGTATACAGCTTGCTATGCTGATATTAACATCAGTCTTGTGTATATGTTACATTTTTTGCCTTGGGAGAAGAAAAGTCAGCAGTGAATAAAGAACAATGGGATGCCTTTGTTTTCAGTTATTTTGGTCTTAACAGTTTATAAAATTGACATTATTAAATAACTGCTTTTCTATTCCACACTGTTTTCCACAGTAGCTATACCAGTCTGCATTCATACCAACAGTGCAGAAGGGTTCCCCTTTATCCACATCCTTGCCAAAACTTGTTTATTTTTTTTTCTGATGGGTGTGAGATATCTCATTGTGGTTTTAATTTGCATTTCTCTGATGATTAGTGATCTTGAGCATCTTCAAATATATGTCTGTTGGCCGTCTGTATGTTCTGTTTGGTGAAGTGTCTGTGTAGGTCCTTTGCCCGTTTTTTAATTGGCTTGTTTTCTAAATTTTGCATATTAGCCCTGTATTGGTGAATATGTTCTACAGTTCAGTGGGTTGTCTTTTCATTTGTTGATGGTTTCCTTTGCTGGGCAAATAATTTTTAGTTTGATGAAGTCTCATTTGTTTATTTTTTCTTTTGTTTCCCTTGCCTGAGGAGAAATATCAGGAAAAATACTGCTATGAGAAATGTTGAAGTGTTTATTGCTTTTGTTTTGTTCTATGCTTTTTATGGTTTCATGTTTAACATTCAAGTCTTTATTCCGTTTTGAATTTATTCTTGTGTATTCATGTAAGCTTGTGGTCTAGTATCATTTTTTGTATGTATCTGTCCAATATTCTCAACACCATTCATTGAATAGATTATCTTTACCCCAATGTATATTTTTTACTTTTTTGTCAAATATTAATTGTCTATTAAGGTATGAGTTTATTTCTGGGCTCTTTATTCTGTTCCATTGACCTGTGTGTTTGTTTTTATGCCATTGCCATGCTCTTTTGATTATTATGGCTTTGTAGTATAGTTTGGTCAGGTAGTGTGATGTCTCCACCTTTGTTGTTCCTCAAGATCCCTGTTGTTATTTAAGGTCTTTTGTGGTTACATTATAAATTTTTTTTAATAAAGATTTTATTTATTTATTTTTAGAGAGGGAAGGGAGGGAGAAAGAGATAGAAACATCAATGTGTGGTTGCTGGGGGACATGGCCTGCAACCTAGGCATGTGCCCTGACTGGGAATCAAACCTGCGATGCCTGGTTCGCAGCCCGCGCTCAATCCACTGAGCTACACCAGCCAGGGCACATTATACATTTTTTGAAATTTGTTCTAGTTCTGTGAAATACACCATTGGTATCTTGATAGGAATTGTGTTGAATCTATAGATTGCTTTGGGTAGTATTAACATTTTAATGATATTAATTATTCCTATCCATGAACATGGTATACACTTCCACTTATTTATATCTTTTTCATTTTCTTTTATGTCTTATAATTTTCTGAGTTAAGTTTATTCCTAGATATTTTACACTTTTTGGAACAATTGTGAAAGGGATTGTTTTCTTAGTTTCCTTTTCTGATAATTCATTATTGATGCATCTGATTTCTGAATATTTATTTTGTATTCTGCTACTTTACTGAAATCATTTATCAGTTCTAGTATATTTTTGGTGGAATCTTTAGGGTTTTCTGTATACAGTATCATGTGATCTGAAAATAACAGTTTTACTTCTTCCTTTCCAATTTGTATGCCTTTTATTGGATACCTTTTATTTCTTCCTCTTGTCTAATTGCTATGGCTAGGACTTCTAACACTATGTTGTATAAGATGGTAAAAGTGGATATTCCTGTCTTATTCCTGATCTTAAGGGAAACACTTGTAGTTTTTCTCATTGAATATGATGTTAGCTGTGGGTTTCTCATATATGGTGTTTATGATGTTGAGGTTTGTTCCCTCTATTTCCACTTTGCCAAGAGTTCTTATTATAAATGGGTGCTGGAGTTTTATTAGATGTTTTTTTTTTTCTGCATCTGTTGATCATGTGGTTTTTATTCTTCATTTTGTTTATGTGGTATCCCGTTTATTGATTTGCAGGTATTATATCAACCTTGCATTCCTGGAATAAATCCCATTTGATCATGGTGTATTATATTTTTAATGTAATGCTCTATTTGGTTTGCTAATATTTTGTTGAGGACTTTAGCATCTATGTTCATCAGGGATATTGACCTATAATTTTCCTTTTTTGTAGTGTCTTTATCTGGTTTTGGAATTAGAAGAATGCTTGCCCTGTAAAATAAACTTGGAGTCTTCCTTTCTCTTGAATTTTTTGGAATAGTTTGAGAAGGATAGGTGTTAGTTCTTCTTTGAATGTATGATAAGATTCATCTGTGAAGCCATCTGGTCCAGGATTTTTGTTTGTTGGGAGGTTTTTTATTACTGCTTTAATTTCACTAGGTGTAATCTGTCTGTTCAGATTTCTCTGATACTCCCTGATTCAGTTTTGGAAGACTGTATATTTCTAGGAATTTATCTGTTTCTTCCAGGTTGTTCAGTTTGTTAGCATATAGTTGTTTGGAATATTTTCTTACAATCTTCTATATTTCTTTGATGTTAGTTGTTACTTCTTTTTAATTTTTGATTTTATATATTTGGGTTCTTTTTTTTTTTCTTGATATGTCTGATAAAAGGTTTGTCAATCTTATCATTTCAAAGGACCATCTCTTGGTTTCATTGATCTTTTGTATTTTTTAGACTCTTATTTACTCCTACTCTGATCTTTATTATTTCCTTCCTTCTACTCACTTTTGGCTCTGCTTGTTCTTGCAATTTGTTCTTCTTTATCTCCCTTCACCTTTTCCACCAGCTTATAGTTTTTCACAACATATTTTATGGAAGTAGCATCCACTGATTACATGTTCTCAAGCATTTAAGACTTTCATCCTGCTTTGCAAGTTACATATTATATTCCATAATACTAAAGGGGAGTTCTTCCTTCATTTCGAAATAGTAGTACCTGATTTTTCATTAATATTTTTCTATTTGTAATTATAAAAATGACATTCATTATTTAAAAAATAGAAAGTACAGAGAAGCATAAAGAGATATCTGTAATCTTACCACCAGAAATTAACCAATGTTAATGATTTTTTTCCTACTTATATGACCTACCTTTTAATGTACTATGGTGAATGTTCTCTTTTTATTCATTTTTTATGGCATTTATTTTATGGTTGTATATTGTCATGACTTCAGTATTATTAATTAATTTTCACAGTGGGGTGAGTGATGGGGGAAGTAATATTAACTCTGATTTTTTTCCTATTGCAGAATATTGTGATCACTTGAATAATTCCTGATTTAATGATCTTTCTAAGGAAAATAATTATATTCCCACCCAAATTCTCTTGATTCATCAGTTCTAATATTACCACAGCACTGTTAATTTTTGGTGGTAGATATTGACTCTTGGGTTTTGTCTCTTATTCAGTGTTTCTGCTCTGTGCCTGACTTTTATATCCAAACTTTTCAAGAATAAGAAGTCTTTTTAGTGTCCAGCATCACAGAGCTTTCTGTAAGTGGAATTCCTCGTACCTGTTCATTTAGAAAAGTTATCAAACTAAAAATAAAAATTTAGAAATACTTCTTACATTATCTTTCTATGAAAAATTCATAAATGCATATATACACATTAGAAAATATTAATACTCAGTTCATGGATAATGCTAGATGTGTACATGGAATTCTGACATCCTTTTAATAACTCTACCCTCTCACCCTGTGGGTGGGTGTCAGAGATATTTGGCCTGGTGATACAAATTTGGGTGTCATCAGTTTATAGGCAACTGTTAATTGATGGAAATGAATGCTGATCATTTTGGACTGAGGAAAGTGAGAAGGCAAGAGGCATTAGTCTGAGCCCATCAACAGAGCTCCGGAAGGAGAGGAGTAGAGGTCATTAAAGAAACTTGAGTCTGTGCAGCCAGATATGTTTCAGGAGGTGTGATCATTTGTTTTTAGAGAAATGGTAAATTTTTCAGAGGAAGAAATAGTGAGCTTTGGAATGCTGCTAAACTGCGAAGAGTGAAGTAGTTCAGAAAAATCTTCTTTGGATATGCCAGCATGGACATCTTTGGTGATTCTGACAAGAAAAGCTCCTGTGTAGTGGTGGTTGGAGAAGTGGTGGGGCCATTGAGTGAACAGGAAGTTCATCAGTGTAGTGAGTTGGTGTAGATAGCTGTTTAAAGAAGCCTCACTGTTAATGGTGTTATCGATGAAAGACATCTGAGCTTAAGAGAGGGCCTTGTAAAGGTGGGTGGTTTGGAGGACTTTATAACTAAAGTACTGGGAGTGAGTCAGTGGAGGAGAGCTTGCTGATGCTGGAGAGCAGACATTCGGAAAATCAAAGGTCTAAGGAGGAGAAAACTAGAGTGCTTCCCTCATATCACAGGAGGAAGAAAGATGCTGGTGGTGGAAAATCTAAGTTGCCTGATACTGCTTGCTTTTCAACCAAATAGGAGGTTAAAATACCAGGAGAGAGCTGCAGGGTAAAATAACATGGGTGTTTGAGAAGATGGGAACTTCAGTTTGAAGGACAAGCAAACTCGCTAGAGAGTCTGAGTTGGAATGCTGGGTGGCGTTGAAGGCCTTTTTGAAGTGTGCCATGTGTGTGCTTGTTTTCTTTCCATGATTGACTATTTTCTACGGTCTTGAGAAGGCAGCTGATTGTTTTGAGTTCATCCAAGGTTTGAGTTCACTGGGCAACTACTACAGAGAGAGAAAGTTGAGGGTACTTTCAAGCTATTAACATGCCCATGGAATTTAGTTCAGACTAAAAGGGATGTGAATTTGGAAAGGAGTTTATGGAGTTGAGGAGGTTGGGGCCATGTGCTTGAACAAAAGAGCTAGAAGGATGAGCAGTTATGGTTGGAAAGTGGAAACTAAAAGACGATGAGAGGTTGCTGATGCCTGAGAGGAGACATCTTTAAGCCTAAAGGTCTGCAGAGCTGGAAAGGAGGGGACGTTGCCCTCCACTTGTTTGTTGAAGCTACTATGGAAATTCATAGGAGATAGGGAAGTTTATGGTCACATATTTATGTGGTGAGAGCCAGGGCTGTGTCTGCATGGTTGCAGTTTACATCCTTAAAATTTTCAGCTGAATTCCCTCAGGCAGCATTTTATATTCCTTTCTCTGCCATCTACACAGCACCTTTTACAACCTCTGGTTTAGGACTTGTCCTGATACTATTGTAACTGTTTGCATTTCTGTCTCTTCCTTTTTTCTAGGCAACCACCTCCTTGAGGGCCTTGACTAAGTCTTGCATTCTGTGACTGCCAGTATTCAGAATAGTGTATACACATTCACTGTTGCTGGCAGAGCAAGGCAGTGTCTTTTTAAAATTAAGCGTCGCTGATTTGATTCCCAGTCAGGGCACACATGCCTGGGTGTGGGCCAGATCCCCAGTGGGGAGCACATGAGAGCCAACCACACATTGATGTTTCTCTCCCTCTCTTTCTCACTCCCTTGCCCTCTGTCTAAAAATAAATAAATAAATTCTTTAAAATTTCAGACCTTTTACAATTATAAAAATTTTTATAGTGCAAAAAGTCTTGTTGATAGAAACGTACCACATTGGACTTAGTGTGAATAAATTCTGCTAATTTCTGGCTTTCAAAGTTGACTTCTAAAATATTGTGCCTTCTCCATATTTTCCAGGGAGATTTTTGATGTAGTTATTGATTAACTGATGGAGGTAATTTAAATTGTACTTCTTGGTACTATGATATAGATTATTATTTTATCAAAGCTTCGTGAGTGGTTTATTTGTGATTAGTTTTCATGTTTTTGTCAACTGATGGTCATGGGAACCAATTCAGTGACAATTGGAGTCCCCTGTTTGGGATGTGGTGAAAAAGGAAAACAGCTTCACCAGTGTAAAACAGCTCAATTGTGATACCGCATGGCTGTGCCAACAGCATAGCTGCGAGGCAGCCCTGGTGTCAGGCTTCTCTTAAGCTAGACAGCTCTTCTCTGTTCTGTGCCTGCATGTGTTGTGCTGTGATGGTCTGGCCTGTGCTAGTCTGCTCTGCTGTATTCTGGTAAGACATCTTCTGTGTTACAGGTCAGCTGGGGAACACAATCTTAAGTCTTCAGGGGAAAGGGGAAGTTCACTCTCAGAGTCAGAGGGGGCCTGGCTTCTATAATCAGAAGTTCTCTCCTCTGTTCCCTGATTGGTCTGTCCTCATGCACATGAGGACTCCAAATCCTCACAGTTTAATTGGTCCAAGAGGCACTGTTTTGATTGGTTAGAAGAGAGCCATTATTCCTGGTTGGAGCTGTGTAGCTTTGATTGAATGGGGAAAGCCTCAATCCTTTTGGTTGAAATAGAATTCCAGGAACTCCTTTATCGGGGCTGACTCAGATGGCAGAAACACATGGCAGGCAGGCAGTTTAGTGGAGGCTTCTCCCTGAAGTATAGTTTGCAAAAGAGGACCCAATAAATAAAATCAGAAGTTCAAGAGAAGTAATAACTGACTCCACAGAAATACAAAGGATTGTAAGAAAATGTTAGAAACAACTATATGGCAACAAGTTGGACAATGTAGATGAAATGGATAGATTCCTAGAATCAAACAGTGTTCCAAAACTAAATCATGAAGAATGAGAGAATCTGACCAGACAGAGTACAACTAGTGAAACTGAAGCAATATTAAAAAAACTCACCCCCCAAAAAAATCCTGGATCAGATGCTTCACAGATGAATTTTACCAAGAAAAAAATTTAATGCCTGTTTTTCTTAAAGTATTCTAAAAATTTCAAGTGAAGGGAAAACTCCCTTAAGACCAAGAACAGGACAGGGATTTCTGCTTTCACCATTCTTATTCAACAAAGTACTGGAAGTCCTACCACAGCAATCAGATAAGAAGAAAAAATCAAAAGGCATCAAAATTGGAAAGGAGGAAGTAAAACTGTCATTTGCTGACGACATGATACTATACATAAAAAACGCTAAAGATTCCACCAAAAATGTACTAGATCTGATGGATAAATTTGGCAAAGTAGCAGGATACAAAGTTAGTATTCAGAAATCAGTGGCATTTTTGTACACCAATAGTGAACATCAGAAAGAGAAACTAAAAAAAAAATCCCATTTACTATTGAAAAAAAAAATAAATAAGGTACCTAGGAGTAAATTTAACCAAGAGGTGAAAGACTTATACTTGAAAAACTATAGGACATTGAAGAAAGAAATTGAGAAAGATACAAATGAATTGGGATCATTTACAGTGTTCATGGATTAGAAAGACATCATTAGAATAAATGATCGTGCTACTCAGAGCAATCTATAGATACAACGTATTTCACAGATCTAGAACAAATATTTCAGAAATTTGTATGGGACCAAAAAATACCCCAGATAGCCTCAGCAATCTTGAGAAAGAAGAACAAAGTTTGAAGTATCACAATACCTGATATCGAACTATACTACAAGGCCGTCATAACCGAAACAGCCTGGTACTGGCACAAAAACAGGCATATTGATCAGTGGAACAGAATAGAGAGCCCACAAATCAACCCACACCTTTATAGTCAATTTAATATCTAAAAAGGAGGGAAACAGCATACAATGGAGTAAAGACAGTCTAATAAATGGTGTTGGGAAAATTGGACAGGTACATGTAAAAAATGAAACTAGACCACCAATTTATACCATACACCAGAATAAACTCAAAATGGATAAAAGCCTTAATTGTAAATCATAAATCATATAAAACCTTTACTATAAATGAAACCATAGAAATCATAGAAGAAAACATTGGCAGTAAAATCTCAAGATATGTAGTATAGCAGTCTTTTTGCCAATGTGTTCCCTAGGGTGAGGGAAAAAATAAACAAATGAGACTACATAAAACTAAAAAGCTTCTGCACAGTAGAAGAAACCACACAATATGAGAACTAAGCCAGTGTATGGGAGAACATATTTGCCAATGATATATCTGATAATGGATTAATTTCCAAAATATGTAAAAGTCTCACAAAACTGAACACCAGGAAGACAAACAGTCCAATTAAAAAATGGGAAAAAGACCTGAATATACACTTCTCTAAAGAAGATATTCAGATGGCCATTAGATATATGAAAACTTCTCAGTGTCACCAGTCATGAGAGAAATGCAAATTAAAACCACAATGAGATACCACCTCACACCTGTCAGAATGGCTACCATCACTAAGTCAACAAACAAGTGTGGGCGAGGATGTGGAGAAAAGGGAACCTCATTGCACTGTTGGTGGGAATGCAGACTGCTGCAGCCACTGTGGAGAATAATGTGAAGTTTCCTTAAAAAATTAAAATTGTGGCCAATGTGGCTCAGTGAGTATGGATTGTCATTCCATAACCGAAAAGTCGAGGGTTTGATTCCTGGTAAGGGTACATACCTGGGTTGCGGTTTTGATCCCTGGACTGGGCGTGTAGGGGAAGCAGCTTCTCTCTCGAATTGGTGTTTCTCTGTCTCCCTTCCTTTCTTCCTTTCTTTCAAAAAGCAGTGAAAAAAACAATAAAAAATGTAATAGCCTTTTTACTCAGTGATCCCACTTTTGAAATATATCCTAAGAATCTTGACATGCCAGTTTGAAAGAATATAAGTACCCCTATGTTAATAGCAGCAGCATTTACAATTGCTAGATCTGGAAATAGTTCAAATGCCCATCAGCAGATGAGTGGATAAAAGAATGGTACATTTACAGAATGGAATACTACACTGCTATAAAACCGGAGGAAATCTTACCTTTTGTGACATTATGGATGGACCTGGGAGATTATCATGCTTCGTGAAATAAGCCAGTCACAGAAAGACAAATACCATATGATCTCATTTATATGTAGAATCTAATGAAGAAAATCCACTGACAAACAAAATAGAAGCAAAGGTATGAGTACATGGAACAGACTGATAGAGAGGAGGTGACGGGATTAGCCAAAGAACATATACGCACAACTGAGAGACACAGAGGACAGGGTGGTGACGGCCAAAGGGAAGGCGGGTATGGGCTAGGTGGAGATTGCTAGAGAGAAGAAAACGGGGACATCTCTAATAGTGTCAATAATAAAATACAGTAAAAAAAATTCAAATCTGTATAAGTAAGTGAATACATAAATAAGCCGCTAGGAACCCTTTTTAGTAGCTGTCTTCTTTCCCAGGGTTTATATTTTTTATTCTCTACTTTTCATGCTCTACATGCCATAGCTATTAACATTTTCTTTTTTTCTAAGATTTACCTTATTTTTTAGAGAGGGAGGAAGGGAGGGAGGAAGAGAGAGAGGAACATCAGTGTAAGGGAGAAACATCAATTAGTTGCCTCTCGTACATCCCTTGACCAGAGACTGAACCTGCAACCCAGGCATGTGCCCTGACTGAGAGTTGAACTGGCAGCCTTTTGCTTTGCGGGACAATGCTCAACCAACTGAGCCACATTGGTCAGGGCAGCATTTTCATTTTCAATTAAGCGCTTATGCTTTGGACTTTGAATGAGGGGATAACAATATGATGTACAATAGAATAGTGGAAAGAATACAAAACTTGGGGATAGGTAGATCTGGTTTTTAATTAAGGCCTTATAGTTACTAGCTTTAAAACCCTGGGCATTGTTAGTTTCTCTAGGAAACTAACCTTTCTGAGTTCGGTATCTTCAAAGCAAGAGTGCCGATACTTGATGGTTATCTCACTGTTTCTGCCTAACCACACTTCTTCCCTAAGCCATTCACAAGTTCCCAGCTCCCTCATTTGTTCTGCTTTTTTTCTCCTATTAAGTGCCATAACTAATGGGTACACGTTTTATCCACACTTTAAGACAAAACTCAAACCATTTTACCCACATTTTAAGACACAGCTCAAACCAAGTCTTGCTAATGTAATTTTGACTTGGTCATTCCAGGCCTTGATCCATCCTTTCCTTGAATGACCACAGTAATTGTACCCCTTATTTGGCAGGTGCAACATTCTTGTGAAATTGAGTAGCTGTGCACCCTGTGTTTGTGATGAATTTTTATATTGACAGGCTTTTTTGGTGAGTATGTATATCTTATTCTGTCCAGGTATGTTGGAAGTACTTACACATAAAATTATAGACTATAGTTATTTCTTTTGTATCTTCTGTAGTAAGGAGGGATATATAATGTGACTTGCTTAGACGAACAGAATGTGTCAGAAGTGATTTGCACATTCTGGGCCCTAGGACTTGAGAGTTCTAGCAGCTTCTCACTTTGTTGTTTTGGAATGCTAAGTTCACTGTATAATGAACTTAGGCTGTATTTATGAATGGTTAGAGATCACGTGTGGCAGGATGTCCAGCCATCAGCCAGTACCAATGCCTCAAACACGTGAATGATGCCATTGTAAAGTTTTTAGCCCTGGTCAAGCTGGTAGCTGACAACAGCTGCATAAATGATCCTATGCAAGATTAGCAGAATCTCCTAGCTGAACAGATTTATGAGAACCATTAACTCATTTTAAGCCACCAGTTAAAAATGGTGCCTTTAACTTTTAACTTACGTAGAAGTCTACAATAGACTTAAGAAGTTGCAGAGCTTCTGGTTGGTTCCGTTCTCTCCATTCTCCACTGTTAATACTCTGTAGTTATGTACCTAAGTGCCACAGAGTAGTTGTGAAAAGTAAGGAGATAGATGTAGGAACTGTTATTAAATAATGCCTTCTGCAGCCTCCTTCCATTCTTAATCTTTTTTAATGTGTGTGTGGAGCCAGTATTCAGAGTGCAACTCAGAAGTGGCAGTCAAGACTGGAGGGAAGAATTCTTTTCATCGCATTAAACTGTCTTACTCATTCTTGTGGGGCCGGTGCTATTTAGTTTCTTCCTGTTAGCCTGCAGCAGAGTTGTACTGTTCTGGTTGTCAGCCAAAAAAAGATTGAGATTGTAATAAATAATAAAAAGCATTTGTTTGAGCAAAAGTATGGCGATCTGAGAAATGCCGGAAGGATTGCTGGATTGGTTAATTCCAGTGTGCAAACAAGGGAGGTGAAAACTACTAGGAGGGAAGTCCGCGTATGTCCAAGTAACAGTTGTTCTAGGATGGTTATGGCTCCAGGATGTTTATGGTTCATTCTTGAGCTGAGTTTGTCAACTAGTTTGTCAATTTAATAGTGGCACCTCTGAGAACTGAGGAACAGATATGCATAGACCCCATGTTCTTATAGCCTCCTGACTCTTTTAATAATGACTCAGCAAAGTTTATTTCATTTTATAGGAAGGGGCAAAAGTAGGTTTACAGCTGTTTGTATGGAAAGTAATATAATTAATAAATAGTGTAAGAATAAACCGTTTTGTAAATTCATAACTATAAACCTACTTTTGCTTCATCTTGTATTTCTCCAGTATTATGGTAAAGCTTGCTCTGTTACTTTGTACTTTACAGGGAGCTCTAAAGGGGAATGACCATAGGACCATTGTCTTGACCTTTTGTTACTTTGCCCCTATACACCAGGATGTTGTGGCAGGAAAAGGTAGAGCTCCTTGGCACCTAACTACTGTATTTTGCTGTGTATAATGTACTCCCAAGTATAATAAGCAACCATGCTTTTGGCCCAAATTTTCAGGAAAAAAAAACTTTTGCTTTAATTTTTTAAGTCAATTATTTATTTACATTTAGATTTTTTTGTATCACAAAGGAATATTAGCATTTATTTTGAACATATTATGGTAAAATAAATTTTATATAACAAATAATTACAAAACACAAAAACCGATACAAGGTATTTCAGGAACTACCCATGTATAATGTGCTTCCTTATTTTTCCTCAAACATTTGGGCAAAAGAGTGCGCATTATACATGGTAAAATACAGTATCTTAGTGGGGGAATGGTGATGTTGAGGAATGAAAGGCCTGTGACAATTGAGGTTGGGTTTGAAGGACTTGGGGCATTTTTCAGAAATGCCTGAAATGTGTCTTCCCAGGTGACTGATTCAGTAGCATTTAGTGTGGCTCCATAGCTTGTAGAGGATACCAGCTAGCAGTATCCATTCCTGCTGTGGATGCTCGTCGAAACACAAGAAAAACATACACAGAGACAGTCAGGTCCTGTGGGGGAATGGAGACAGAGCGGCCACTCTCTCTAGTGGAGAGCCATGTTTCCATTCCCAAGCAGATTTTTATTAAGAATGCAGACTCAGTTTGTGGATTTGCAGTCTGGCAGAAAAGATCAAAAGAAATAGGTGACTTAACAAAGGTGCTGACAGAACTCCCGCTGTGATTCTGGGCAGAGATTGGAGTTTTATCATTTGAAAGGACAACAGGGCCCAAAGGGCTGGTTTTGGTTCCTGTCTGTGCCTTTAAATTCCAAGTTAATAACATCCTCCAGCAAACAGATCTCACAGGATCTTGCATATTCTATGCCCCAGGCCTGATTACCCTGGGGGTCTGCTGTCTCTGATCTGGTCTGCACCCCTTTGCTATATCTGCAGGCCTGAGTTGGGCAGGAGACAAAAGCAGCCAGGAGACTTGGATTTCTCACATCTAAGAACAAAGACTCAGACTTTGACAAAGCCGAGGGGGCAGGGGTTGATGTCGATCACCCCATCATTTCCACAGCCCTGAGTTTTTTCCCTGAGGCCTCCTTGTGATCATGCCTATCTTGGCTGATTCCCTCCGTGGAAAATCTTACCCGTCATTGGCTAACTGATCAAACTTAGGAGGCCAGCACAGAACAGGCAGTGTTCATGCCAGGGAAATAAGTTTTGTCTCCTTAGTGGCTCCTGGTCCGGAGGTCTCTCACTCAGCCCAAGTCACGGGGGGGTTACAGCTTCCTGAGACCAGGCAGGGTAGTCCCCAACAATAGCTTCCATAGTGAGATTTTGCAAAAGGAGAAAATTAGCTCGATAATTTAAAAAGACAGAGTTTATTCTTGGTTATTCTAACCTCACCTACCTTTTCTTCTGTATCATTTTTATCTCTAGAAAATGTGTGAAAGTTAATCTTTATTTTTTAAAATAACTTGGAAATAGTGTTACATTCTGAGTAATTTCTAATATTAACACTACTGAAGAGTAATGCTCTGTATGATGCCACTGTTTTGACTGATGACTACAGGACCAGCCACAGGGATTAGGAACAGGTGTTCTACTATTCTGGAAGCTCACTGGGGGCCTGGACTATGTCCTGTAATTTCTTGTGTCCCAGGGCCTTCCAGTAATGCCTCGTACATAACAGACCTCATTTTTATTTAGCTCACTAATAAATAACTGTTGTGATTACAGGTTCCAGTTAAACTTCAGACCTCAGTTTCCTTTTTGAACTCTTCCCTACTGGAGGGCAAAACCTGGCCAGGATCTGGGTGGTAGAGATTTTTATCTCCTCTTCCTCCTCCAAATCTTCCCTCACCTCCTTTTTCAAGTCTTCCATATCCTCTCCTGCTTATTTTCTAAGTTTTCTGAATCATTTATAAAGTCTTTATGAAATTCTGCTGCTATTGTAGTTAGTTTGCTTTTGCTTTCTTTTTTTATGATTTAATTGTAAATGCTTAGAAAATTCTTCCTGAGAGGGAAAGTTCAGAGAGAACACATATAATTATTTGCTTGTGTAGCTAAAAAATATCTCTGAAAGGACACACAGGAAGTGGGACATTATTTGCTCTCAGGCAGGGAAACTGGGTGACTGTGGGGCAGGAGTGGGAAGGAGGTCTTGCCCCCTTGTACTTTTGGAATTTGCAGCTGTGTAACTGGTATTCCCTGAATACGCAAGAAGGTAGAGATGGAGAAAAAGCTCAAAAGCATGGGAAAAGGCACAAAAAAATTCAGTTTACTAAGAATAAGAGAGAATTGTCTGTCCTTCCTTCCCTCTTTATTTTTTAATTAAGAAAAAGAAAAGAGAGGACCCAGGTTGCTTAATGCCTAGGGACTTCCAGTGTCTTTAATTCTGTGTACTTGGTACACAGGAGTTTGTGACCAACTTTTGAGTGTGCTAAGCCTAACTAAGGTTTATTTGTTAGAAATCAAAGGGAGGGCTTTTATGTAATATGTCTTTTATAAGTCACAGTAGAGAGACTGGAATGAATGGGATCATTTTTCTCCTTGGAAATGGGGACTTTGCTCTCTTGCCTGTTGCTTCCCAGGTAAGCATGAAGTCTGACCTCCTTTCTCTGAGTCAGAACAGAACTAGGTCAGATTTGGAATAATAAGAGTTTGAAGGTGGGTAAAGAAAACTTGTTGGGCATGTAACCTTGGGAAATTACTTACATTTAATTGTTTCTTCCTCTGTAAAATAGGGGTGTTAATACCTACTTTATAGAGTTGGTTGTAGAGATGGTATGTATAAATCATGTAGCACAGAATCTGACACTTCAGATTCAGTTAAAAAGGGTGTTATCATCAATATTTGTTAGTGCCTGTTGATTATTGGTCCCTTGAAGGAGTCAGGGATATAAGATTCTTTCCACCGAGCATGAAAGCAGATGTTTAGGGAAGGAAGGAGTGTATCAGTTATCTGTTGGTGTGTAACAAACCACCACAAACTTAGTGGCTTAAAACAACAATAATATTTCTTATAGTTCTGTGGTTTGGCTAGGTGGTTTTTCTGCTTGTCTCCTTAGACTTACTTGCATAGCTGCAATCAGAACATGATGCGGACTCTGGCCAGCGATATCCATGGCATTGTGGATGCAACAAAGAAATTCCATGGACTACTGAAGTCCTGTGGAGGAAAAGGGATGGCATGGCCACTCTCTGAGAAAGAAAGCACCCCGACCGCTGCCTGGACAGGCTTTTATTGCTTTTCTGGGAGCATTACATCAAGGGAGGTCTTCATTCATCATTGTCAGGCAGTAATGATCAAAGAGTAGATAACATACAAAGAACTAAGAGGGCTTATTCTGAGTCAGGGTCAGTTAGCTAAAGGGCTATAAAACTTTGGGGAACAAGCTCATTTTATGCTTGGACCCTTATTAGAAAATTGAGGACTTTCTTAGCAAAGCAGGTTTCACAGGATTTTATGCATTCTTTCTTTGGCTTGATTGACCCAGGGGAACCACCTGTTCCTACTCAGGGCTGCACTGCCCTCTGTCATTGTTTCAGGCTTAAGTCAGGCAGGGGAAGTAAGGCAGCTAAGAGATTAGGAGACCTCTTGCAGACAGAATGAGGACTCAGGCTATGGCAAAGCTGAGGGGCGAGAGTCCATCACCTCCTTTTTCTATAGCCCCCGAAGTCCTTCCCTGAGGGCTCCTTGGAGACTGTGCCTGTCTTAGGTCACCCTTCCCTTGAGGATTCTTACCCGTCATTGTCTAATCGGTCAGTTGCAGGGTGAAGTAAAGGAGGCAGAGGCAGTGCCCCTGCCAGGAAGATAAGCTTTGTCTCCTTAGTGGCTTATGGTCCCAAGGTCTTTTTATTCAGCCTTAGCCATAGGGGGTTACAGCTTCTGAAACCAGGCAGGGCGGTTCCCAACACTGGACAGCCTCACTCATGTCTGACGCTGGTGCTAAAAGTCAGTTGGAGCTTGTGGCTTCTTGTGTTTAGGAAGCTAGAGAACATCTTCTTTACAGTGTGGTAGTCTTAGGGTAGCATTCTGAGAGGGCAGGCTCCAGTGCTTGCTGTCAGATCCCTGCTTGCTTTGCAGTTGCTGATTTCCAGCTGGCCAAAGCAAGTCGCAGGGCCAATTTGAGAGTCACTGTGGGAGGCTGATAGGGGACTTAAGAGTTGGAAAATTTTAGTTTAAGGTACATAGTTATAAGCTTAGCAAGTAATGTATATGTTAAAGCTTTTGTTTCAGAAACTACAGATAAGGTCCACCCTGGCTCCTGGGAAAACAGTTGACCTCACCTCCTGGGGCACCGCTAAAGATTACTGCCTGGGGACAAATGGAAGCATCCAGGCCCTTGTGTTTCAGGGAGGAACAAATGACCACCTGCCTCTGGGAACAGCTAACTGCCCAGGACAGGAATGTTGCAGTTTCTTCTACCTGACCCTCCATGAATTTCAAAACTCCTTGCTGCACCTTGTTTATTCCCTGCTATAAAAATCTTGGCCTGGAAAGAAAAGACAAGAACCCACCATCTTCTCAGATCACTGGCCATCTGAATAAAAGTCTCCTAAAGATTCAGTCGCTGTCATTGCTTATTGAGTTTGGTAGTGACAGGCAGCCTGAACTCCGGTGTCTTTTCCAGTTTCAAGGTGACTTGATTCCACCTTGGTCAGGGAAGGGAAGCAAAGAATTTGTGGCCATTCACAAACCCAGTCTTGTCTGATCTGCTTCTTGGGCTAATATTGGGTCTAGAAAGAAAAGGTACTGTTGGTTTCTTCTGCATTCCTGTATCACTGATAACTTCTTTGGTCCAGCATATGAGCTGTTATGGAACTGGAGATACTTTGTTTGAATTAAAAATTGGATAGAAGAGTAATAGCTGCTGTTATGTATTTAAAGATCTTGTGAGGGAGGGACTAGTTTCCAGAATGTGGAAATGACTGGAAAATAGATCCCTCCTCCCTTTAAGGAAGGATTGCCACATGAGATAGTGAGTTTTGAATTTCCTCCTGCCCCTAGCCTGCTGCATTGTCGGAAGCAGTAAAGCAGATGAGTAAGCATGCACCAGGGGCTCTGAGGCCCATTTTCCTCATTGAATGGCTTGACTTACATGATTCCTATTGGTATCAAAAATCTGATTCTTGAACTTGCAAAGACCATTGTGCTTTTTGTACTGACAGAAGTGATGGGGCTGCTTGATGTTAGGAAAGAATCACTGTGCTCCAAATGGAAGAGTTACCTTGCATAGAATTTTAATTTTACTTGGTTTGTAAGTTTAGATTTTCCTGCTAGAACCTGGGATTCCTAGAGTTGGGATTCCTGTTGGCTGTGAAAAATATTTCTCTTTAGCATTGTCGGTGTCAGGGAGATGCTGCATCTTGAATGTAGGTTTCCTGTGAGTCTTTTTAGGTTAGAATAAAAGGCATTGAAGTAAAAAAATCAGTGTGCAAAATTGCTCCAGCAGCTATAGATTAAATCATCAGCTTGTTCATTTAATGAAAAGGATTTTGGTACTTTTTCTGTGTCACGTGTTTTGCCCTATCCCAAACGTGATTTTGAGATCTCCTGCTTTTGTAACAAAATGCCAGGCCCAAATGGTGCGACTGTCTGCCAGTGGAGAGCACTGTGTCAGTAATTGAACAGAATATGAACTGATTTCATTTTTTTCCTTCATTACTTTCTTTGTTGGGAGGAGGGTGTGGTAAAGGCTACTTCTCACTCTGTTGTAAACCTACTAAGCAAGAAGTTTAATGTAGGTACTGACTGACTTTGGTTAATGTTGCCACACTTACCACTTTGGTCAATGGTATTCTGTGGAGCTCACTCCATTTCTAGCATTTGGTTGTTTCAAAAACTGAGAGTAAGGCAGTAAGCTCCAGATACAAAGTGGTAAGTTTTTGGTGGGAAGCCTAATTTAAGCTACAAATAAATATGCCAGCTAAAGCAGAGATTGCTTTGCTGACTGGTGCATTTACGAGCTGGAAAATTGTGAAAAACATTCAACCCACTGACTGTGTAGCTCATTGGCTCTTTGATTTAGGCTTTAGTGTTTCTCCTGATAAAAATAATAATTATTATTCTGATATGGTTGCCAAGCATTTCTGATTCTCCACTTGTGAATAGATTCTGCAGCACGAACTGCTTTGTCTTTGATACAGTGTTTTAGAACATTTGAGTGTTACATTATCTGTGCTGATTTGTTGTTCTCTCTTCTTACTTTTCAGAATGGACTGCTGAATTCCAAAGTATTTAAGACCCAATAGTAGAACATCACTCTGCCACTCACTCCTTTATCTTTTACTAGTTATTTAAAAACAACTTTTAATATCCTACCAGCTGCGCTTCAGACACACATGGTGCATTGTTGCCATTCCCCGGATTACATCTTCGAAACACAGACTCTTAATAATCTTCAGCGAACAAAGAGACAACCTCCTGGGAACATTTACTGGGAGGGTGTCACCCTGACTGCTCCCTGACTTTTGCTGGATCTGGATTTGAATTTCACCATGGAGCCTCGAATGGAGTCCTGCCTGGCACAGGTGTTGCAAAAGGATGTGGGGAAACGACTGCAGGTTGGCCAAGAACTCATAGACTACTTCTCAGACAAACAGAAGTCTGCTGACCTTGAGCATGACCAGACCATGTTAGATAAACTTGTGGATGGACTTGCTACTTCTTGGGTGAACTCTAGCAATTACAAGGTAAGCTGTGCATTAGAAGGCACTCTGGGTGGCTGGGCTGCCTTGGTGGATCAGAATTGATCCTTAGGAAAAAACATCCTGTCTGAGTGATCAGCATGATTCCTCGCCTTCCAATAAGACACAGAGTGTGAAGTGTTAACCTTCCCTGGAATCCTCAATTTCCTTTTCAGAACAGATTCAGAGCAAAATCCAAAACACAGAGTTCCAGAACAATACACAGGTAGAGGCATCCTCTTGCACCAATGTGTCCATCAGTGCCTCTGCAGAGACATGCTCCTTCAGGCCCGGTCTCTTGGCAGAGACGTGCCCCTTTTGCCCCAGGCTGAAACACTCATCAGCCCCAAATGACCCTTCCTGGGTCCCGAGTGGCAAAGGCATGCTCCCCAACCGGTTACAGGCGACCTTAACTAGGTCTTCAGATACAGAGGGTTTCTGATCAGAAACAGAACCAATGGGAGAAACTTGCTCCTTTCCCATAAAACCAGAAAACAAGTAGTTGAGGTTTCCTTTTCTCCAGGTTTAAAACTTTCACAACCTTTCCTACATAGTTTTACCCATCCAGATTTAACCATAATGCACTTTTAATCCCTGCTTCTTTCCCACACTGGGAAGGACTGTACTTAAACTCAGTGTCTGGCAGCCAGAAGTCCCTAGATTCCCAGGGACACCGTGCAGCTTCCTGAAGCTCAGACCTTGCAACCCCCTATAGATCAGACGGTCACCCTTGGACCCCAGTTCACGACCTTCAGAAGCAGAGCCCTCCCTATCAGAACCAGCTGCACAGAGAACCTGACTGGTGCAGTGCCCCCCAGCAGCAGCACACAGCCCGTGATCTGAAGAGAACCCTTGGCCCACCACCTTGCCCAGTTCCAAGAGTGCGCCACCCACGCACGCGCCACCCTCCAGGGTGGGGCACTCACGCTGCTCCTCCTCCACTTTACCCGAAATGGCAGCGCACCCACACGGCTTGCTGTCCCATCCCCACCACACACACAGGCCCGGCTTACAGAGCCTAGGGGTTCGCTTCCTCCCCAAACCCGAGTGCAGGTTCCCTTGGGGCCGCCTGGGCTCCCCGAACCTGAGTGAGCACACGGGGCAACCTGGGAGCAGCACGCTAACCAAACCACTATCCACAACTCCATATTCCAAAAGTGTTCAGAAACAAGTTTTCAACCAGACCATTCCACTTCTTTGCTCTGTTCCCCGTTCTGTTTCCTTTTCACCTTGCCGGGCGTGATTAGGCAGCCAATGCCCTCGGGAGGAGTGCGGAGAAATTCTCGGAGACCGGGAAAACCCTGAAGTTTCTTATCCCACACCTGAGGGGGTCGGTCTGCCACAGGCAATTATCGTCCCACCAGAGTCGCCAAAACTCTTACAGAACAGACCCGGGGTGGGGTGGTGGTGAACGATACACT
Organism: Tonatia bakeri; assembly: GCA_004024845.1. NCBI lineage: Eukaryota > Metazoa > Chordata > Mammalia > Chiroptera > Phyllostomidae > Tonatia > Tonatia bakeri. The sequence continues at coordinate 30,733 of PVIA01009863.1, read as the reverse complement.
CTTACCAAGTGGTACCCACCACCGGTACTAGTGTTACAGAGCAGACCCAAACGGGGGGGGGGTGCATGATATATTATTACTGAAAGGACCCCCCACTAGGTTTATTATGCCCGTCGCCAGAGGAAAGATGTCTCTCAATGCCAGAGACTGGTGAAGAGGAAAGGGATTATTTATTTAAAAGCTATACAGACTTAAAGTAGTGACTCAACGTCTTCATTGAAATACCAAAGTCCTTTAGGATACCCACAGACGCCTCCAGTCCTTTCTTCTCCGTCTGCCCTAATCTGGGGTATCTATCTCAGGAAAACAAGCAGAAGTCTGTGATTCAGGCTCCTGGCACCATCACCTGTGTTGTCACCACGATCTCCAGTTAATCCAAAGCCATGTAGCATCTTCTCATGGCCCTTTTCTTCCAGGCAAAGTTTTTCCTGCTTCCTAAGCCATGTGGCAAAAGGGACCACCCAAAGCCACGTGGTTCTATCTCACCAAAGCTGTGGGGGTCTCCACTCTGCCAAAGCTGTTACAGAAACAAAACCAGGGGGCCTGGAACGATAATACTCTTACGGAAAGAGACTCAGGTCCGTCTTGTCCGCCGCCTTAAAGGAAAGATGTCTCTCAATGCCAGAGATTCATGAAAAGGAAAGGAAAACGTTTATTTAGTGCTATACAAACTTAAGGTAGTGACCTAATGTCTTTATCAAAATCTTAAAGTCCCTTAAAACACCCACAAACGCCCACAGTCCTTCCTTCCCCCTTGCCCAGTATGGGGTACCGTATCTCAGGAAAGGAAATAGAAGTCCAGTCTCAGGCAATGTCTGGTTATTCCCAGTAATCCATGCTTGGCTGGTAGGCCTCTCTCGGTTCTCGGCACCATCAGCTGTGTCGCCGGAATCTCTGCTAAAACTGGGTGATGGTTCCCCCTACTACTACTGTGGGGGAACCCACTGTGGCAAAGGTGCGTGGTCCTCTCTCCACTGCTCCAGCCATGTGGTCCTTTCTCCACCACTCCAGCCACGTGGTCCTCTCTCCCCCAGGACCACGGGAGTCCCCACTCAGCCAAATCCGCGTGGTTCTCTCCTCTATGGCTGCCGTGTCTGGGTTTAAATCCTCTGCAGCTCCATTTCTGACTCCTACAATCAGTTACACCTGCCAGCATTCCTATATTATTCCAGCTTTACTGGGCTGCCATGGTAAGTCTGGGCAGGTGTGGCCCCATGATGTGAAGCCAATCTTTTCCAAGCTCTCATGCAGGTGCTGTAACCAGTGGGAGCTGCCCCCTCGCAGTTCCATCTTGGGTGGAAGTCACTCCCATCTCCCTGGCTCAGAGCGTGGCCACAACTATTTAACATATCTATGATACCAGTTAAAGGTTACAGATATGTTAAATGACCATGCCAGAGGTTAGCTGCAAAGCTGTTGCTATGCAAAACAGCTCTCAATGGGTCTGCTCCATTTGTCTCTTCCCCCAACCCACACCTGTGCAGGGTGATGAGGACATCCTATATATTTTTCTAATGTTTCCTGGACACCTTGAGTTATGCACCCCATTCCAAATCCCAATTTGCCCCCCCCCCTTGGCTGCACCCTGTTATAGTTACTTTGGAGATATGCGGTAAGCATTTGCTGCCTCAACTAAGAGTGAGGGAGTTTTAGCAAGAGCAAGTCACAAAGCAGCCTAGGTATAATGCAGGCCTGATTTCCCATGAGAGAACTGATCTGTAGGTTTGGCTCCTGCAAGCCATATCATACCTGTTGGGCTTTTCGATAGGGCTGGGCTACAATTGCCATTGCCAGGCAGATCGGTTACCTACAGGCAGTGCACAGAAATAATTAATTGTTAAATTGCATTATATTTGTAGTGGCCTTAATGGTGAAGTGGAATTAAATAGGGCCGCAAAGACTTAAAAGGAGTGAGTTTCAAAGGGTTCAGAGAAACCTCTCTCTTTTTTGTTCCTCGGTTCAGGGCAGCACTATCTCTGTGTAGTAAAGATTAAGTCTCTGAAGCTTGAGCACAGTGTTACCCGTGCCTTGGATCAAGTGGGCTGGAGGAGGTGTTGACAGATAAGGGAAGTTCCTCTCATTTCCCTTGCCTATCACTAAAACCTTGGCTTTTGTTGAAGTTTTTATTTTTCCCTTTGCATCCTTGAGAGGAGAGCCAGGAAAAATGATTGGACTCTGATTAAGTGACTTCTGTTTCTTTTTCTGGTAGTCTGCTTAGTGTTGCCATCAAGTGAAGCATCCACTCAAAAGTTGTTCGTTCTTCCCAGGTTTTTGCCACAGAGTTATTCTGTTGGTTGCAAGGGGTGAAAGTTTCTGATAGAATTTTAACCTACAGTTGCCTGTCTTGTAAGTGGAAAAGCTGCAGTGAGCAGTACTAACCAAAAGCAAAAAGACCTCAACAAAAGGTATTTCTAGGAAATTTATGTGGATTGTCAAATAAAAATGGTGTCCTTGATATATGTGATTAATGTTTTCTTTTCTACGTGTGTTTATGCGTATGCAAGGGCAGAAGAATATATTGGATATAATTCAGATTTGAGTACAAACACTGTGGATTCCTATACTGGCTCTTCCAGTTAGACTTTTGAGCATGTAACTTTGCTCATCTGTAAAACAGGTTTAATGATTCCTATTACATAGCATTAGTATGAGGATTCAGTGAGCCAGTGTACATATGGTGCCAACAGTGCTTGGTATGCAGCATGTGGTCAGTAAAAGGAAGATATTGAAGCTATTAATGTAGTTTTTGGGCCAAGTGATAAGATCTGTAGAAAGTTAATTTTTGTGTGGGGCTGAGGTTGCCTGTCTTTCTGTAGTCCTTGCCAGCCTATGCTCTGGAACAGAGGGCACAGATCTTTTGTAATGCTACGAGTCTCTCAGCTGTGCACTGTTGATACTGAAGTCCTTGAACAGAGCAGCAGCCAGCTGAGAATTCTAAGGGTGACTTTAAAACCTATGGGTAAAAGCCCATCCTTTAATTGAAGACCAATGTTTTGGGAAAGTTTCACTTGTTCATTTTATTTTTAACACTTATAATTTGCCATGTTTCAGAAAGCTACCTGTTAAATAAGGATACATACAATAGAAGAATGATTAATTGAATGTCAAAGCAAAAAGAAAGAGAAACACCTGGGCTGAGAAACTGGAGCCAACAATGAGACTGATGAGTACGCAGTAGCTAATGTTTACTAACAGCTAACATTTACTAAGCATTTGTTATGTGCCAGGAACAGTTAAGTGCTTCAGACTCATTGCCTCATTTAATCATGGTGTAGATACTATGTGATAAGCCCTATGATTATTCCCATTCTGCAGCTGGGGAGACTGTCCAAGAGAAGGGAAGAAACTTACTGAAGTTTGTGTAACTAGAGAGTGTAAGAGGCAGGATTCTAACTTGGATAGTCTGACTTCAGAGCCCACATCTGAATTGATATGCAATACTTTCTTCCTAATATTGCAACAATATTAGTAGCTCATTTATCAGAGCACAAAAGAAAAGAGTGTGAAGATAACCCACAGTTAATGATTGCTTTAGGAGTCTAGGTCTTGAGTGAGAGAGAAGCAAATCATTTTGTACTTAAATAAAAAAACCCACAAATCTTCAAGATTAATGGCTGTAAAACAGTTCTTTGACTGGTGCTAGTAGAATCATGATATTATATACTTATAGAATTTTCTATTTTGGAAAATACATGACCTACAGGAAAGTTTCAAAAAAAAAGTACAAAGAAGCACTCTTTAACAAAGCCACAAGTTGGAAACAACCTAAGTGGCCATTAGTGGATAAATGAATAGAAATAATATATGAATATTTACATTGAAATATTATTTGGCCATAAAAAAGATGAAATCTTGCCATTTGTGACAATGTGGATGGACCTCAAGGGCTCTATACTAAATGGAATACGAGACAAAGGCAAATGCTGCATCATCTCGCTTACATGTGGACTCTGAAAAAAACACCAAAGCCCCTCCCACAAGCCAAGCGCATGGATGCAGAAAACAGATTGGTAGTTGTCAGGTGTGGGGCTTGGGGAGTTGGGAAGAAATGAATGAAGAGTAGTCAAAGGGTGCAAACTTATTACAAGTCATGGAAATGTAACAGCGTGGAGACTATAGTTAGTGATACTGGGTTGCACATTTGAAAGTTGCTCACTGTAAATCTTAAAAGTTCCCATTACAAAAAAAATAAATAAATCTGAATGTGTGTGGTGGTGGATGTGAAGTAGACAGACTTATTATGATCATTTCTCAATACATAACAAATATTGAATCATTATGTTGTACACCTGAAACTAGTATAATGTTGTATGTCAATTATACCTCAAAGAAAATGTGAAGAGTAACCATGTTTCACCCAGAAGCTAATACTTCACTACTTGTTTGTTTTATTGTTCTCTCTATATGCATGTTGTTGTCATTTGTGAGCTGTTTGAGAGTTAAGTCGTGGACACAGTGCTCCATTGCTTCTAAATATTCGTGTCTGTTTCCTATATATGAGGTCATTCATTTACGTTACCTTAGGACAGTTATCTAAATCAGTGTTAGGATTGATAGAGTACTAATATCTAATCTATGAACCTTACTCACATTTGACGTTTTGTTCTATTAATGTCCTCTGTAGAGAAAGGAAAAATTCTTCTTTCTGGTCCATGATTCAATCAAATATCATAGGTTGCATTTAATGATCACAGGTTGCACAGGTTTCCTTTAATCTGGAGCAGTTCACGTTAGAATTTCCTTGTTTTTCTTGACTTAATAGTTTTGAGTGTAGTACAGGCCATTTATTTTGTATAGCCTTTCAATTTGAGCTTTTTTGATATTTCTCATGATTAGATTAAGACCATATTTTTGTCAGGTATATTGCAGTGGTGATGTTGTATCCTCAGTGCCTCATAACAGGAGGTACATGGTAGTTCTTTGGCCTTCCTGGTACCAGAGGTGTTTGCCAGGTTGTTTCAGAAAGTTGGTATTTTTTGCTTTTATAATTAATGGGTAGTTTGTGGAGAGAACTTTGAGGCTATATAAATAATCTTGTTTGTTATAAAATTTTCACCTATTAGTTTCAGCATCCATTGATGATTCTTGCCTGAAATAGCTATTACTATGTTGGCTGCCAAAGAGTGACTTAATAATTTCATCATTTCTTTATTTATTAGTTGACTCCATATAATTTTGAAATGTGTATACTATGTCTTTGTGTATAGCAGGAGTTAAGTGTATATTTTGATAGTTATCTCAGTAGGAACTAATGTGAGGGAAAAAATGTTTAAAAATAGTCTTATCTTGGATACATTTATATTCATATAGATTTTAAGGCAACATAATAATTTAGAAGCATATAATAAACTAATGCAATTAAGTTTGTGTTGGGCTCTGGGCTTCCTTGGAGAAATGGAGAGGTGGTTAACTATAAGTTTTTTATAACAACTGTGAAAGGAATATAGAAAGTCAAATAACAGCAAAATGTCTTCCTGGATTTAGCAAGTCAGACACTGCAGGAAGGGAAAAAAGCAGAGCATGGAAAATGGGTGGAACAGAAGACAGTACCAGGTAAGATCCAGGTTATTCAACTGTGCTGTTCCTGTAGACAGAATTCATGAGCTTGAGTTTTGAATTAAGAGAGAAATTTCAGATGCTATCCAGGTTGAAAAGAAAACCAAGATATGGCAAACCCCACTGAGTAATCTTTTTAGCAGGTTGGGTAGAGGGAGAGTCTGTGACAAGGAGCATGGCAAAGAATCAGAGCATTGGAGAAAAGTGGCTTGAAATGGAGAATTGAGGGTCAGCCTGGAGGAATTATCTGGCTACAGCTGCTTTTTACATGGGATTTTTGGGGCAAAGATGGCTGTCCATTGTAGACCAAATAGAGAGGGTTACAGATGAGAGGGAGTGCTCTCTGCCAGGTTTGATGACTGTTAGGAATTTCTGTGTTTAATCATCCTTAAAGGCTCTGTGGAAGAGATGGGCTTTAGTACTTTTTTGGATAAGAGAAGAGTGATGGCTCAGCAGGCTCTCAGATAAGTGGATGATCATACACCAGTGAAGCTGAGCAATATTCTTAGAGGAACCTGGCAAAGTGGTAAGACCTCAAAACTGACTTGCCAGGCAATATTAGTCATTGAAGTACCCTTGGGAGAGCATGGCAGTTGCAGCGTGGGTACTAGACTGCCTGAGGAGTTAGGGATCTGATGAAGGTCGTGTGGACTAGGACCGGAGGAAGTGAGGGAGAGGCAAATTGCAGTAAAGATGTTAGGGAGGAGGACTGGGTGCTTGTTTTTGGTATGTTTGGATGTATGAAGGATGAGGAAGAATGTGAGAAGTCTTCAAGATTTTGGGCTTCAGGATACAATTTATTGGCTGTGAATAGCCTTGTAAAAATAAAGGGGTCAAGTTCTTGTCCAGCAGAATGTGTTTGGGTTTGTGTGTGTGTGTTGATTTGGAGAGGGCATTTTAAGAGAAAAATGCCAAATAATTAATTTTTAAGAACAATTTTGAAAAGTAAACATGGCGAAAATTTTATCTTTGGCTTCTTACTTTGGCTGAGAATCCTAAGACTTATGTGTGTAAACCAGTGGTTGTTGGAGCCATTCATTGCCAACAGGAATCCCCAATTTGGGGTGCAGTGAAGGTGAAGAAGGAAACTTTATTCAGTGCAAACAACTCAATTGTGATATAATATTACTATGAAAACAGATGGGCTGGGAAGTAGCTTAATAGTGTTACAGCTCATTTATGAAGCATCACAGGGCAGAGTGGCTGTGAGGATGCCCTGGAGCTACTTTCCTCTACTGCCAGATAGCTTTGCTCTGCTTGCTCTGCTTTGCTCACTGCCAGTCTGGTCTGTTCTGCTTTGCCCTGACCTTACCTTTCCACTCCTTTTGTATTTTGTCTGGTGTTTCAGCTGTAGCTATAAACACAGACTTCAGTGGAAAGGGCAAGTGCACTGTCTGAGTCAGAGGGGAGCTGACTTATATAGAGAGAAGGCTCTACCCTTGTCCCTGATAGGCCCATGCTTATGCAAATGAGGACTCCAGATCCTCACAGTTTGATTGGCCCAAAAGGCATTGACCTTATTGGTCAGATTGGAACCACTCTGATTGGTTAAAGAAGATGCTAATGGGGATATAGAGTCCAGCTCTGACTGGATGGGGAGTCTCAGTCCTGTAGGATGAACTATAGTTCCAGGAACTCCTTTATAAGGGCTGGCTCAGAAGTCAGGAGCACAGTGTAGGCAGGCATTTCAATGCTGGCTTCTCCCTGAAGCTTGTGTTTGCATGAGAGGCCCCTGTTTAGAAACAGCTGCTCAAGATATGCTTTTAATTTTAGTCCAGTTAGCCACCAGGTGTCTTTCTTGGTAGCTATCTTATTTATCAGGGTCTTCATATCTTTGTGATTTATATTCATATCTTGGGAAACACATTTCTTGAGGCTGATCAATTGAAATAGTTTTGCAAATGCTAATTGTAAACAATAATTTTGTTTTTATTACAGTAAAAGTGAAGTCTGTTGTACAAATAAGAACAAACTAACACCACTTCTGACAAAGTTATAATGAAAAATTGACAATTGCTCATGTTTTTTTGCCATGAGATAACTTTTTTATTTATATCCATAGAAAAAAGATGGAGAGAATATTTATGTAAAACTGATTATACTACACATGCTATTTTGTTAGCTTTTTTTTTTAGGTCGAATGTATATAATGATTACTTTTCCAAATCAATAAATTAGATCACTTATGAATTAATGTAATTTTAATATATCATTTTCTTCTGCATATGGTTATCCATTTTTGTTTTTAAAGATTTTATTTATTTATTTTTAGAGAGGGAAGGGAGAGGGAGAGAGAGAGAGAGAGAACCATCAATGTGCGGTTGCTAGGGGACAGGACCTGCAACCTGGGCATGTGCCCTGACTGGGAATCGAACCTGCGATGCCTGGTTCGCAGCCCTGGTTATCCATTTTTTTATCCATACTTTGTTGCTAACATCTAGGCCAGCAATTTTCAATTCGTGTGCCATGGCACAATGGTGTGCCACAAGAATTTTTAAAACATGTAATACCTGACTGTTTAGTCAGGGCACTGACCTCGTTTACCTTAGATTGATTGTCAAACTACAAATGACAACAGCCAACACAACAATAGGTGTTTGGTATGAATGAATCAAAATTATACCTATTTTTTTGTCAAATTGTCAAAAATATATTTTGCATGTTCGCAGAACTTTCTTAGTTTATGTAAGCCATGATGAAGAAGGTTGGAAATTGCGGATGTAGGCCGTTCCTAGTATTTTTGGTCATAAGCATCACTACACTGAAAATCTTTGAGCATACCTATGTTTATACCCTCTCAGTGCTTGTCTGTGCTTCAGGTTCTGAAAGGTTGAGTTGCTGAGTCAAAGTGGGCTGATGTCAGTGGTGCATGGTGTTAAGTATTTCTTTTAGTTTATTTCCTTTTCGATGGATAAAAGCTATCTCTGTGTTGCTAGAAGTAGCATTGAAGAGTAATTCTGCTTTTGACATTTCAGTTAAGAGCAAATCTTTGGAGGATATAAAGTAAATAATTTTATTTTTGTGAATCCTGTTTTCCCCTTAAATGTCCGCTGAAAATATGTTCTGGGTGTGGTGTATAATGAGATGTCAGTAGTTAGGAGAAGTGCTGATACCTAAATTAAGTCCACTCTGAAGTAGATTAAAGAAGTTGGGTCTCTTTCTTGTTTCTTAATTCTATTAGCTTACTTTTTTTCCTACACAGAGTAAGAATAATACTGATTTATCTTCCAAGAGAGTTGTGAGGAAAAAAACATCACAATTCATTTCTCCAGAATGTTCCTCTCCTTTTTCCAAGTGCTTTCATGGCTACTATTAACCTAAATGTCAGCTCGTCTTAACTGGTATGATGCTTAACTGGGAGATGCTAAATGATGGTAAGTAGATGGCAGTTTTGTTTTTGTTGGGCAGTGTGGGATAGGTGTGTGATCTTACTTTGTTCTTCATATGATTCCAGCCTAGCCTAAGGAGTGTTAAAAAAAACCCCAACAGTTTTTAAAGAAAAGAACTATTAATAATAACCTTTCTGATCATAATTAGGAAGTCAGATGAACTTTGTTCTTTTTTTATAAATCTATAAATATATAGTCAACTGATTTTTTTAACAGATTTTTTTAACAGATTTTATTTATTTATTTTTAGAGTGGGAAGGGAAGGAGAGAGAGAGAGAGAAACATCAATGTGCGGTTGCTGGGGGCCGTGGCCTACAACCCAGGCATGTGCCCTGACTGGGAATCGAACCTGCGATGCTTTGGTTTGCATCCCGCGCTCAATCCACTGAGCTCTACCAGCTAGGGCAGAACTTTGTTCTTAATGAGAACTCAGTTTAAATGAGTTTAAACTGAAATGGGCATTAGTTGGGACAGATCACTGGCCAGGGTGGTGATTGAGATTACTGTGGAGACCCTGCTGGGGACTTGGGCCTGGGAGGGCTCTGATTCTGTGTGTAGTGTCTACGGTTAGACACAGGCTTCTTTTCAGTGTTGCACTCATGTCCCCTATGACTCTGGCTCACCACTAAGAGGAAAGAATCCCTCTTTTTCCAGCGTGGAGTAAAACAACCACAAACCCTAAAAGAAATCCCTAAACTCGTGACCACTCATTGTGGCCAGGGAGGTTTGGCAGTGTAAGAAAATGGTGGCTCCCTCTCAGAAAACCCTATGTTAGGGGTGGAGTTAAGGATGATGTATTTCCCTAAAACAAGAGGCTTGGCTGTGGGCAAGAGGCTCAGGTGTGATTGCGGGAGGAATTATGAATGTCTTTGGAACTTTGTATTTTAGGTTGCTTGAGAGGCTATAGGGCTCCAGTGTGAAGGCTCGGATGTTCGGATCCAAGGCCTAGTTTGCATCACAGCTCTTCTCCTTAGAAGTTGTGTGGATTTAGGAACGCCTTTGAACCTCTGCCTCCTGTGGTCAGGAGTGGTGGACCTGAGGAGTGAGTGCCCCTGTGTTCCACAGTGCTTGGCATAGTACTGTGTCTGTGTATACACCTCATTTCTCTTCTTTTCTCCTCTGATGATCCCATATTATTCAAGTTTTACTGTCTTCAAGTGAGAGCTTTTCTACCTTTCCATTACCTCTAAACTGAGAACCTAGTCATAGTGGTTATTATACTAGTTTTTGGAATTTTATTACCAAAATGCCAATGTTTTTACAGGTATAATGCCATCCTTTCTGTATTTTACAGATCTGAAGTGTGAATTGTTTGTATATTGATGCACAGAGAGTGATATGCTTCTTTAGCATTACAAATGTGCACTTACCTTGTCTGTCCTGTTCTAAGCCATTCCTTGGGGGTTTGGGCATGTAACTAAGGAGGTGGGAATTAAAACTAGTGAGGTTGAACCTCTTATGTTTTTTCATCTTCTCTATTTTTCTGAGAGCCAGTTTGAGCCCTTTATTTCTGCTAGAGCTCCAAAATGGAGTAGTTTTAAAATTAGGAGGGAAGGAGAAATATTAAGAAAATTAAGAGGAGGATATGGTAGGGGGGATCAAGAAGTGGAAAGTTTCAGGCCTATTTTCCATCCCTTCCCTGGATCTGGGCTGCTTCCCTCTTTGCAGTGGCTGGGTTCCATGGCCTCTTCTTTTTCCAGATCCGTGTTCTTAGGGCCAGACCTTTTCTCTCCTAGGCTAATGTTTTAGCCAGAATCAGCCTTCTGGCACAGTCATGCTATTTCTCCCATGCTATTTTTGGGAGAAATGTGTTTTGAGCAGGTGGGTGAAAGGCATTGCTTTTCACAGTAAGTATTGCTTGTGGGTTAACTACATGCTACCCACTGAGCCCTGATGGGCACGCGTAGCGGCCAGTGTTTGGGGCCCATTGTGGCTCTTCATCTAAAGGGAATGAGGAGGGTCTGACTCAGAGGCCCCGAAGCACAGGTGGGTGGGATGTGTACACAGCGGAAGGATATATGTATACAGAGTGGGGCAGTAGCAGGTTTACAGTTCATATGGGAAATAATATAATAATTACTAAATACAAGAATAAACTGGTATGTGAATAATATCTCACATTTTTAAAATGGAGCAAGAAGAGAAGGAATTCATAAGTGAAGGAATTTCATACATGTCTCTCCAGCGCCTAATTAGTAAGAGTCCTCTTATTAGTAAATTTATAGAGAAGCTAAGTCCTGGGAGAATGTCAAATTTTCACAGGCTTTTAACGTGAGAGTAAAACAATCTGTATGATTTGTTGATAAGTCACATCCAAAATATGAAAAGACTGTCTAAGGACATGGATGATACCATACTTTCAACAGATCTGTTTCAAAAGGAACATTATGGAGATGCATTAATGAAGAATGAAGTCTGTTGTTTTTAAAAATGTTTTTGTTGTCACTGGAAGACATGCTTATTGATTTCAGGGAGAAGAGAAGGGAAGGGAGGGAGGGAGAGAGATTGAGAGATTGAGAGAGAGAGGGAGAGAGGGAGAGAGAGGGAGAGAGAGAGAAGAAGAGAAACAGAGAAACATGAAGGCGAGAGAGAAACATGGATTGGCTGTCCCCTGTATGCACCCTTGCGAGGGGCTAAACTAGCAACCTAGGTTTGTGCCCTGACCTGTACCTCTCGACCTTTTGGTTTACAGAATGATGCTCCAAGCCACGGAGCTACACTGGCCAGCATAACTGAATTCTGTTTTAAACTTTAAAATAAAACATAATAGGTGTTGACAGATAACTAAATGGAGGAAGAAAAGGAACATAGGTGGTCTTTGGACTGGGTTTTAGATTCACTGGAGTGAGGATTCTTTTTTTTTTTTAAGTGTACACTTTTTTTTAAGGTTTTATTTATTTATTTTTAGAGAGGGAAGGGAAGGGGGGGGAGAGAGAGAGAGAGAGAGAAAGAGAGAGACAGAGACATCAGTGTGTGGTTGCTGGGGGCTGTGGCCTGCAACCCAGGCATGTGCCCTGACTGGGAATTGAACCTGCGATGCTTTGGTTCGCAGCCCACGCTCAATCCACTGAGCTACGCCAGCCAGGGCTGTTTTTGGTTTTTAATCCTCACCCGAGGCCTTTTTTTTTTTTTCTTTCTCCATTGCTCTTTGAGAGATAGGAAGGGTTAGAAAGGGTTATTTAGAGAAAAGAGAAGAGAGGGAGAAACATCGATTGGTTGCCTTATGTAGGCACCCCAACTGGAGACGGAACCCACAACCTAGGCCTTCACCCTGACCAGGAATCAAACCCATGGCCTTTTGGTTTGTGGGAAGATGCCCAACCAACTGAGCCACACTGTCTAGGGCTTGTTTTTTTTTTTTTTTGTAAAGAAGCAATTGCTTTATTATGGTTTGCAAATGTCTTAAAAAAAATAAAAAGAAGAGTTTTAACATGTTTTGAATGTGTAGTTATGTGCCATATCTTGTGATAATTACTTTCAATATTTTTGCCACTTAGTCACCATAAGAATCGTATTTTCAACTCCTTTTTAAATTTGGAAAACAAAATAAATACCACCCTCTCCTCCTTATAAAGTTATTTGGATGAAAGCCTTTTTAAGTTCCCAACAGTCAGTGATGAAAATAACTTGCTCTCTGTGTGACTACCCAGAGATGCCCATACCTTGGCGCACATCTTTCGGGGCACGTCCCCGTGCACACTAGAACTGTGCACGTTAGAACGGCACTGAGTGCGCTTTCCTATATTCTACAGCCTGCTGTTGGTTTTACTCCATATAAAACGTTAGTGGCATTTTTTTGCATATTAAAATATGGTCATTTCTTTTGCCTCATGGTACTTTTTGTGTATGTTATGATTTACCTGATTGTTGTTTCCTGTTGGTAGAGATTTAGGTCGTTTGTACATTTTCACCATTTAAATAACACTGTGATGATTATCTGTGCATATGGGTTGTATCTTTTTCCAGCCTGTGTCATGGATTTTCTCAAATGTGCATAAAAGAGAAGGAAACAGTGAAGCTCCACACAACAATCATCCAAACTCAGTTATTTGCATCTTGCTATTGCATTTTTAATAAAGATTTTTTATTTTATTATTTTTTAAGGTTTATTTGTTTATTTTTAGAGAGAGGGGAAGGGAAGGTGAAAGGGAGAGAAACATCGATGTGAGAGAGAAACATCTATCAGTTGCCTCTGTACATGCCTTGACTGGGGACTGAACCTCTAACCCAGGCATGTACCCTGACAGGGAATCAAACTGGTGACCTTACACTTTGCAGGACAGTGACCAGCCATCTGTGCCACATTGGTCAGGACTTAATTGCCGTTGTTGTTTCATCTGTCTGTTCTCCACATTTTTCCCCTGCAGTATTTTAAAATACATTCCATACATCATTATCATTTATCTGTGAATATTTCATATGTGTCTTGAATAATTAAGGACTTTAAAAAATAACCACAATCACACCCAACAAAATTACCCCAAATTAAAATCATCTGATAACTACTCTATGTTCAGTCATCCTTAGTTGTTTAGAAAATATCCCTATAGTTGATTTTTTGACTCTGGATCCAAATGATGTCACATGTTACTTTTTTTTTTGTTAAGATTGTTAACAGTTTCTTCCCTATACACCTTTTTTAATATAATTTATTTGTTGAAGAAATTGTATCATTTGTACTATAGAATCCTCCCCATTCTGGATTTAACTGATTGAATTTTTTTTAGATAATTGTGTCATCTATTATCTTCTATGTCTGGAAAGCTGGTAGTTAGTTCTGAGTCTAGAGGCTTGATTAGCTTCAGTTTTCCTTTTTGTAACGAATGCTTCTTTGGTGTTGGTGTGTCTATCCACTTGCATCGCATTAGCAGGCCCATGCTGTCTGCTGGTCCTATGTTTGGTGATGCTGATGCTGATCTGTGGATTCAGCTGTTGCCTCCAGTCCCTTTGTCAGACGTTTTCCTATCCAACCTTTCACTTAATAGTTTTAGTAGCAATTGATGATTGTTGCTTAGGTTTTCATTAGATAGCAATAGGACAGTTTTCTAATTCTGTCATTTCCTTTCATTATTTATTAGCTGTGATTCTTCTATAGAGAACTTTGCCCTATCAACTATTCGGTTTCTCTGAAATATGTTCTGCATAGGAAACACAATTTGAGTGCTTTATTCTCTCCTTTGATTAATTAAGTTTCAGAACATATTTTGATGCCGACCAGCCTCCAAAGATGACCATCGAGTGTCCTTTTAGTATTAATATTGTTGCAGAAAATAACTCACACATGGGAGAGATGGCGGAACACAATTCTTTATTACGCGTGGGCTCAGGGGGAAAACACAAATCCTGAGACCTGATGTCTAACTTTCCGGGGTTTAAATAGCCTCGGACCCCCTGCCTACGTGGCAAAGCGAGGTTACAGAAGCTAAATGCGGAAGTTAGGTCTAACTACCTTATATGGGAGACAAAGGAGCAAAGCGTGGGGTCCTAGCACAGAAGCACAGGGTCCTAACGCGGAAGTTACAAAGCACAAAGTAGCCTAACATGGGGGTTGCCTGTCACAATATACGTAATGAATTTAAACATACTCCTGTGTTCAGCCCAGTACATTTGAGCATCTTCTTCTACTGGGAGCCCTCTTAAGTCATCAAAAGGGCACACACCAAACTTGAAAGTTATCTTTCCTGGTAAAAGGAATTGAAGTGCCTTAGAGAAGTAGAAATGGCTGATTCCAGGTCTAGGCAGGAATTGTCCAGGGTGAGCCTGTGGCATCTTGTCAGGCTTGAAAGGAAGGAAGTCCTTGTATCTGGTTTTACACTGTATTGCAGTTTCCTGTTTGTGTAAGGCAAGGCCAGGGACAGGTTTTGTTTTTGGAGTCTTACAACCCAGATCTATCCCTGCTAGAGGTACTGTATCCCATCCCCCACCCCAACATAAAAGAAAGTACTCAGTTGAGAAGTGCTCTTGGGAACTTTAGGAAGGCTCTATTCTCTCTTTTTAAAACCCTAGTCGTTTTCTCAGTGGTTTTCCAAGAGTTATTAGTGATTTCCTGGTAGCTGACTTTTTGATGCACTTTGGAGACCAGTCTTACTATGGCTTTCTTTCCTGTGTCCCATATCAAATACAAGTAAAAGTAATGGTAGAATTTGACCATGCCCACACTATTTTACAGATAAGGCAAAGGGTGGCCTCAACTCACGCATCGAGTCATGCAGTTTGAAGTGGGTAGAGCATGTGGCTCCGCACTGTTGCATTGTTCTATCGTTTCTCCTTTTCTCCTGCATGGGGCAGTCCAAGTTTTGTGTTTTAGAGCTGATTTTCTGTATTTTACAGCCAAATGTATATTTAGTAATTTATATGTGTGTGTGTGTGTGTGTGTGTGTATAAGAGCTGAGTTTCTCATTATTTACATTATGTACAAGTTTTGATCTTTCATCAAATCTTATTTCTTGAACTTTGCACTAGAATTGATGTCTACTATATATGCCTTCAAAGTTTTCCCTGATGTCTGTCTCTCTGAGACCGTGTACACATTTTTCTTTTTAAAGTACTGTATTTTACGCCCTGGCTGGTGTAGCTCAGTGGATTGAGTGCGGGCTGCGAACCAGGCATCGCAGGTCCGATTCCCAGTCAGGGCACATGCCTAGGTTGCAGGCCATGTCCCCCAGCAACCGTACATTGATGTTTCTCTCTCTTTCTCCCTCTCTTCCCTCTCTAAAAATAAATAAATAAAATCTTAAAAAAAAAAAGTTAACAGATTTACAAACATCAAAAAAAAAATAAAGTACTGTATTTTGCCATGTACAGTGTGCTCCTGTGTATAATACCCACATTTTTGGCCCAAACTTTCAGGAAAAACTTTCATTTTAATTTTTAAATTCAGTTATTTATTTATACTTAGATATGTGTCTTTTTGTATTATAGAGGAATTTTAGCATTTACTTGTGAACATGCTATGATACAAGAAATTTTATATAATGAATAATTACAAAACACAAGAATAGATACAAGGTATTTTGGATACTACTCATGTATAATATGCATCTGTATTTTCCCCTAAAAATTTGGGCCAAAAAGTGTGCATTATACATAGCAAAATACAGGTAGTTTTACCTGTAACACCCTCCTTAATGCCTTAGCACATAGTTGCTCAGTAAAATTTGTCTAATAAATGAAAATACCCCTAACCTTTCCTGACCATGGTATTCTATGACACTTTTTAAAAAGATTCTTTCATTTATTTATTTTTAGACTCAGGGGAAAGGAGAAGAAAGAGGGAGAGAAACGTCAGTGTGTGGTTGCCTCTCAGGCGCCCCCTACTGGGGACCTGACCTGCAACCCAGGAATGTGCCCTGACTGGGAATGGAACCAACAACCACAGTTCACAGTCCAGCACTCAGTCCACTGAGCCACACCAGCCAGGGCCTTATTGGCACACCATTGACATTTTTTAGTAGACAAATGAGAATAATATAATAGAAAGCCAGATTGCATAATATTTTGCTATTGCAGAGACAGTTGTCAGGGCTCCAGGGGTTTGCCTTGTTCCATTTTATGTTTTTAGCATCATCAGTCATTTTTCAGTTATTGGTGGGAATTTGCACCCTCTGATGTTGGGCAGGGCTTTAACTGTGTCTCTTCCTAACACAAAGCTTCTTAGTAGGTCATGAACTTGGTCCATTTATCTTGTCGCTGAGATGATGTTGCTTGAATGATATTACTTTGGGTGCATTTAACCCTCTACCTTCCTATCCTTTCCACCCCTACCCCCACCAGCCTTCCTTCGTAGTAGGAAATTAGATTTCTTTGGCCTTTTCACACAGGGCTGTGAACACTGATTTTGCTCAGCTCCAGTCTGGTGTGGATGACTTGGGCAGATGACTTTACCCCTGAGCCTTTGCTTCCAGGGGAGAGCAGTAATGGTATTGGCCTTGCCTGTCTACTTACTGGACTGTATGTAAAGCTGGAGATAGAGGAATCTTTCTGTTCACTGTCTTTCTCTTATTTTCTCCCTTTTACTTTGTGGTCACATGAGACTTAGAATCGGATACATTTCTGTGTTTTAACCTATGAAGCTTTCCGTTTTGTTGTTAGCCTGTTGTGTGGCCATAGTAAATAGAGTTTCACAGGACAGAGCTGTCCATTGTGTGTGTTTTAAGAATTCAGACATTTAAAAAATGCAAGTAATTATAGATTCATGTAAAAAATAATACAGAGGACCCCTTATATAAATACCCAGTTTTCCACAAATGGTTACATTTTGCCAAACTGTGGTGAAATATCATAACCAGGATATTGATATTGATCCTAGTCAACCGTCTCACTCAGGTTTATAGAGTTTTATTTGTATTTATTTGTGTACGTCCATTGGCTTTTGATCTGAAGTTTTCCTAAGTCAGCATTTCAGATTTGTGGTGATTGGGTGAGAGAATTGATTTATAGATTAAGAAGAAATATGATATTTTCTCTTTTAATTCTAGTGACTATAGTAATATAGACCATGATAATTTTGGGCATATAGTGCAATAACTTTATTTAACAGATGAATGATAAAAAATAGAGAACTAATTTATTAGCATATATATTTTTGGCATGTCAAGAATACTTTAAAAATGACTTTAAATATACTTGAAAAATGATAACCATATCCCATTATCAACTTTGTTTACATGTTCCTTTGTTTATATTAGTCCTTAGCTTAGAAAACTATATTTTCCTGAGCACCGTGAGGCTCTGAGTTAGTGGAGTCTGTACTAAATTTAACATCTTTGGTTTTCCTTTTCCTCTTGTAATTGATTGGAAGAAGATGGTGGATGAACCTAGAATATTGCTTCCTTTCCTCCTGTGTTCCTATTTGGGTTTGAGACAAGATCAGACACTACCTGTAGAATCTGGGGTTAATTTTTAACTACTGTGTCTCAAATGCCCTGCTTCCCCAACAAACATAATTCAATTGTAAATAAGTTTTAATATATTTTTCTTAAATAATTTAGAATCCATCTCCACCCCCCTTCCTCACCATATTTGCGAATATGTGCCTATTTGAAAATAACAGAAAGGAAAGAATATGTCACCAATTATTTTATCTAAAGTATGTATTCAAACTTTTCATTTTCTTTAACATAAGAAGAAGACATCAGTTTACTCTTCCTTAGCTTGTTGAAGTAGCTTTCTGACTGGTTTCCCTCTCCAGGTTGAGTAAGGTTTCTAAACCCTATATTTGTTTGTGCACCCTGCTCAGGAGTCTTGAGTTCTTCGCTACCTGCAGAAGAAAGCTTGAACAACTGAGTATGATTTTCAAAGCTCTCTAATATATTTGTCTCAAACATGTCATTCTTCGCCCTTTTCCCACAACCTTCCCTCCACACTGTAGCTGTGCTGATTTGGTATCCTCCCTCTTTCTTCCTACCTCAGTTCTCTTTCCTCTGTATGAACCACTTCTTGGCTTTATAAAACTTTACATAGTTGGAAGTTTAGCTTAAATACTGTGGCTTCTGTAAAGCCTGTGCTGTTTTTTTTTTTCCCCAGTTGAGGCTACTTGTTCAATGGTTGGTGTTCCCATAGCGCTTAGACCACACTTCACTTTTGCCAGACAATGTGTTGCCTTGTATTGTGGTCTTTTGCATATGTCAGCCATATTGTCAGTACTGTTACAGGTGAGGGCCACATTTTATCTTTCTGTGTCTGAAACCCTTGCTTATACCCACCATATAATAACTACTTATTAAATTTAGTTATATGCAACTGTGTAATAAGTATTCTCTATTTGAGAAGGCTTTTTCTTTTTGTTTTTTTTATTCTGCTTTGTCATTTAAAAACAGTGTGACAATTTCCTCTATTATAGTTATATTCTAATACAGTCTAGTTTTATGAGAGGGACTAGTTGTGGGATGAATTTGTAGAAGTGGTCTCTGTAAGGCAAGAGGATTCTAGTGGGCTTCTAAATGCCATGGGTAGGTGACTTTTATCTCTCATTAAGGTCAAGTGAGCAGGGGTAGGTAGTGGGAGAAGGTACCTAGAAATCAGCTAGGCGTAGACCTTTTTTCCTTCCTGTCCAATAAATTTGGAAAATCAGTTCTGGTTGGATGAATGCCTTGGCATCCTTCCTAACCTTTGTTAGTAATTTAAGAATTTGACTTAAAATTTTGATTTGTTCCCAGAAAATTCCAAATAGAAAAATCATCAATGTTATGTAGGGTCTCAGTGAAGGAAATCTAGAAATATAAAATGTAGTATTAACATTGTAAAAGAAATAAGGATACAGTCTTATGCTACCCCATCTTGAAGGGGGAAGCTGGGCTTCTTGATGGTACTGAAAACTATGTAACTTTGGGACCGGATGCCTGGCAGAATGGAAGACCTGTGGATCTTGAAGAGTTCATTAGATTCTATCTGCAGTTGTTAAAAAAAAATGAACAACCAGGTATATGGGAATCTACCATGTTCAAATGTTCAGTATGGATATTTGTAGCCACAGAACTATTTTTCATTTAGAGAAGGAACCCCTTTCCTAGCCAAGAGAAAATTAGAGACTTTTAGACTTTTGCATACCTTTTTTTTCTTTTGCCCTTATAACTGAAACTAAAATAACAATGAGATATTCAAATTTATCTCCATTTTACAGATGAGGTATGCAAAGGAAATAATTTGCCCAAAGTTACATAGCTAGTGAGTGGCTAGGTGTAGGTCCAGAGTCTGTACTCTTAACCAGTGTGCGGTATTGTCATGACATCAGTTTAAAATTGTCCTGACATCACAGCTTAAAAACAAGATTGGCCATGATGAGCCTCCACTGCATGCAGCATTCAGAATAATCTTTGAAAGTTGTACCTTGGATTCTGTCACTTCTCAGGCTAGCCCTCCCAGTGTCTTAGAATAAAACAGAAAACTGCCTTATTGTGTGAATGACCTTGTGCTTATGGTTTCTTGGCATTCTTCCCACTCCTGCTGTTTTTTTACAGTGCTCTAGCCACTCTGTCCTTTTTGTCTCTAGATCTTCCTTTCTAATGGCTGGCCGACTTTCTCTGAGTTCTTTGTGTTGTGAGCTACATCTTATTATTGAGGTCTCAGCTCAAATCTCACATTTTCAGAAGCCTTCCCTGACCCTCCCTAGCTGAGCAGTCTACCCTTGGCCAGTTACTTTATCCCTGTCTAAAATTTCTCCCACTTAAATGTTTCCTGATAGGAGAGCCCTTACTTGTCTTGTTCAGCTACAAATCTCCATTGCTTAAAATAGTGCTTGGGACACTCCATAAATATTTTTTGAGTAAATGAATATGAGGGGTTGGACAGTTATGTCTCTGGAAGGTATATTGCTTTCCTGAGACAAAGCTTTTAGAACCTTGTGGTTTAAAGGGTATATGACACCAGCACAGGATAGCTTGAGGCTACCTTATCCATTCTTCCCCTCCAAACACTGCCAAACTAGAACTTGTGGGAAGAGTTTGTCTCCTCTAATGTCAGCCACAGGTGAAGGCAGGAGATGGCAGTCAAGGGCCTGCAGATTACAGGAGGCTTTCTTTGATTTGCTGCTAGTATCAACCAGTCATTGTTTAGTGCTAATTCAACACCTACAGGGATCCCTAGTTTGGGGTGTGGTGAAGAAGGAAACTTTATTCAGTGCAAAGCAGCAGCACTGTTGTGAGGCAGCCTTGGGGCCTGGGGGCTCTGGAGCCAGGCCCCTCTCTGGCTAGACAGCTCTTCTTTGGTCAGCTCTGTCCTGTGCCAGTCTGCTCTGGCCTGTGCAGGTCCACTTTACCCTGCTCTGGCAGGAAAACAGTGTTCAGTTTTTGGTGGAAAGGGAAAGTGTACTTTCAGAGACAGTGGGGTGCTGGCTTATATAAACAGAAGTCCCTGCCCCTTGCCCCTGATTAGTCTGTTCTTATGCAAATGAGGGCTCCAAATCTTCACAGTGTGATTGATAAGAAAGGCACTGTCCTAATTGGTTAGAATAGGCCACTTTGGTTGGTTGGAGCTGCACAGCTCTGGTTAAAAGGGGGAAAAGCCTTAGTCCTTTTGGTTGAAATAGGATTCCAAGAATCCCTCAAAGGGCTGTCTCAGATGGCAGAAACACATGTAGGCTGGTAGTTCAGGGCAGACTTCTCCTGGAAGTGCAACTCGTGTGAGAGACCGTAGTGTAGAAATGGCTGCAAGTCTCTGTTTTAAAGCTTTGGGCCCAGTTAGCCACCAGGAACCATTTTTAGTAAGGATCTTTTTTTCTTAGGAGTGGAATCCTTCCACACTAGGATTGTAGGCCCATGGAAAGGAACTCTTGGACTTCAGCTCAGTGACTATGTAATGATGATTCTGAGACACAAAGAAAGGCTAAATTCTAGAATATTCTCTCCAATAGAAATGTCTAGTACATTTTAGAAGATTTCCATTAACTGAGTGGAATGTTCAAACATTTTGAATCAGTCCTCAAATATCTGGAAAGACCACGTAGTCTCAGCCTTTCTTTCAGCTATAGGCTTATGACTTGCTTAGTGCTGGGAGCAGTCTTTACTAAAGTTGTGCTGTGGTTATTAAAAAAAAGTCACTTGTGCTTCTACCTGTCTAGAATACAACATGTTCTTTATATGCAATCAGGACAGTTTGAGATTTCTAAGGGTTATCTGTCATCTGATTGGACTGTTCCAGTGAGAGGTCCTGGAGGCTATGAAAGTTACTTACTTTGGTGCATTGGTCACAAGTGCCCCCGGGGTTCCACAAGGGAGGGAATTAGGGAGTTCCTGACCCTACTGGGCAGAGACAGTACTTGAACTCTCAGGTTGGGCTTCATGATTTGGCCACCAGCCTGAGATCATGTTCTATATCAGTCTGAAGTCTTCTGGATACATCCTTTTGTTCTGTACTGGGCCTTTTTCCCTCGTGGCTTTCAGTGAAAATTTAATACTAAGAAAAGGAAGGCCTTCCTTGTCTCTGTTTTGTTTCACTGGTATAAAAGTGTGCAAGTCTCAGAAGTTCACCAATCTACTGAAACTTGACCAGTTTACCAACCCCACCTAAGAATGTTGTGGAAAAATAACTCACACGCGGGAGAGATGGCGGAGCACGATCCTTTATTATGTGCATGGGCTCAGAGGAGGTACTCCAAATTCTGAGCCCTGATCTCTGACTTTCTGGGGTTTAAATAGCCTCAGACCCACTGCCCACATGTCAAAGCGAGGTTACAGAAGCTAAGTGCGGAAGTTAGGTCTAACTACCTTATATGGGAAACAAAGGAACAAGGGCGGAGGAATTCGAGAAAGTTACAAAGTACAACAGCTTAACATGGGGACTTTTCCGCCACCTTTAGGTTTTCTGCCACAAGAACACTAAGGTAGTCATGTAATGAGACAATGTGACTTTTAGCCAGGATAAGTCACTGATGTGTTCACAATGTGTGGGGCTCTATTTTTTTCTTTGAGTACCTTTTTATAGTCCATATTTATTTCTATTTAGGTTCCTTGGCTTAATTATAGGATGATGATAGATAGGATAATTAGGTTAGAGGTTTATTTGCCCATTTCACAAATTTTTTTAAAAGATTTACCAGTTGTTGAGGAGAGAAAACGTGATTATAACAGTAGATGTAGTTTGCATATGAGGACCTTGTATTTCATGCTACCACTCACCACCAGTTAGGAGAGATGCAAATGTGGTGCTTAAGTCCACGCTTCCCTTCTGTGGGAGGAGACTGGCTTCCTGGATGTGGTGGACCGGGGAGCTGGATTTTAAAAGATTGGCAGGATTTTGGCAGGTAGAAGTGATGGAAATGGAGCCTGAGCAAAGCTCTTGTGTTGCTGGAGCAGGCTGAGGTACACTGCCTTCCCCATTCGCGTAGGAGACCCAGGGGGGCAAGACTTTGGTTTTCTGTGTCAGGCAAGCACTTGGAAAGAGGGCCTGATCCACAGTAGTATTCCAATATTTGTTCAGTGAAAAGGTAGCTGGGTACAATGAAAACAGCTGATGTTTATTGAACAGTGCTAGGTAGTGGGCCTGTACTGAGCTCTTTTAGGCAAATTATTTCACTGAATCCTCACAATCATCTTGTTAATTACTGTTATAGAGGGAAGATAAGTGGTAGAGCAGGCATCTGAAACTGGGTTCTCTGGCTTCAGAACCCAGTACTTTCATCCGAATTCTGCTTCCTAGAAAGATAGATTGCTGCTGGGCCTTGGAGGGTATGAATGCCATGCTGAGGTTGTTTTTAAACACTGTGAGGAAGCATTGAAGATTCTGATTACGCTCTTAGGATGTTCCAGGTTGTACTTTGGAAAGTTAAAGTGTGGTGTCTAAGCTGATTGGGTTGAATAGGCGTTACTAGGAAATAGTTCAGTGAGGTAAGAGGTAAGGAGGTTATTTTAGTGCGCTATTGGAATGTTACGGGAAGTTGAGTAATAATTTGGCATTGGATTGTAGATATTACCAAAACTAATAGTGGCGCCTGAGAGTAATTTAAGACATGAGCTTGTGCTTTGCACACAGTAAATTCGCAATAAAATAAATGGATATCATTTCTCTATAATGCCTATTATTTTGGAACTTTGAATCTCCCTCACCTAAGGAAGTTGTACCTGCAGACATTGGAGGAATTACTGTATGCTTGTAAAGAAGTCAGCTCCCCATCTGCTGGCAAACAACCTTTCAGAAAGAAAGGCCCAGATCATTTCCATTATAATGTTTACTTACAGTTAACTAGTACTTTTAACACAAAGTGTAGTGCAACATACAGCATGCTACAGTGCAATATAATTGTATTGTTCTTAGAATAATTCCAGGATTTATAAAAATGAGAATTCATATTATATCCGTAGCATGTGTTCTGATAATGGGACCCAGGAAATGCAAGGCACTTTGAGGTCTGGTCAGAGATTCCACTGGTTTCCTCCCCATTTCTCTTAGTGTCTCAACCCCCATTGTGGAAGTACCTTGAAACTGTTGTTCAGAGGCACCTCAACAGCTTATGGGCTGGTCTCATTAGAATTTTTTGGCCCTGGCTGGCATAGCTCAGTGGATTGAGCGTGGGCTGCGAACCAAAATGTCGCCAGTTTGATTCCCAGTCAGGGCACATGCCTGGGTTGTGGGCCAGATGCCACATGAAAGCCAACCACATGTTGATATTTCTCTCTCTCTTCCTCCCTCCCTTCCCTCTCTAAAAATAAATAAATAAATAAATAAATAAATAAATAAATAAATAAATAAATCTTAAAACAGATTGTACATGAAGAGACAATGAAAGAAATAAGCAATCTCTTAAAAAAAAGAACTTTTTGGTAGCTTGAATTAAATTAGTGAAATGTAAGAAGGGTGCTGGAGATCCATTAACAGGACTCAGCTGTTAAACTCAAGAGAAGTAAAGGTCTGGGAGCCCAGTGCTAACTACTCCCACAAGCTTGTTTTTGGTGTTTTCTGAAACACTCCTGTAGGAAATATTTACTTTTGCTTTCTCGGCATGTTCTCCTCAGAAGAGAGACAGATCCCAGGGTTCCTTGTACCTTACTTACGGATGACAAACTGATCGTACAAGGGAAATTATTTAGAACAAATTTTAGTGTCTTTACCGTCTTTTTGTCTGTTTCGAGTCTCAGTGTTGCTATAACTTCCAGACTAGAGCGCACTGATCTGCTTGTCATGACTGATGGTCTTTGTGTGCCGTTGCTAAAGCCACAGAATGGCCAGCGGCGGGGCTGCCCTCCTGAAAAAGGCTCTCGGCTGGGGCCTGGAGCTGGCCAGCCCTGCACAGGGCTCTCTGTGCAGCTTTCCCAGCCAAGGGTAAGAGTACACATGGAAGGCCACAGCAGGTTCAGTGGAGGAGTGGCTTTAGGGCAGAGCTTTGGTTGACTGTGGATATAGGTCAGTTTCATTTTGAAGATCCTATAGAGATACTTTTTTTAAAATTAATCAATTTATTTTAATTGTTCAAGTAAAGTTTTCTGCCCACCCCCACCCCAGCCGGTCCTCCCAGCTCTCCCTATCTCCCTCCTCTTTCCACCCCTCCCTGTTATTGTCCATGTGTCCTTTATACTTGTTCCTGCAAACCCTTTTTCCTTGGAATTCTCTCCCCTCACCCCTCTGGTTACTGTCAGCCTGTTCTCAATTTCAGTGTCTTTGGTTATGTTTTGCTTGTTTGTTTGTTTTGTTGTTTAGGTTCCTGTTAAAGGTGAGATCATATGGTATTTATCTTTCACTGCCTGGCTTATTTCGCTTAGCATAATGCTTTCCAGTTGCATCCATGCTGTTGCAAAGGGTAGGAGCTCCTTCTCTCTTTCTGCTGCATAGAGTTCCATTGTGTAAATGTACCACAGTTTTTTGATCCATTCATTTACTGATGGGCACCTAGGTTGTTCCAGCACTTGGCTATTGTAAATTGTGCTGCTGTGAACGTTGGGATGCATAGGTTCTTTTGGATTGGTGTTTCAGGGTTCTTAAGATATAATCCTAGCAGTGGAATTGCTGGGTCTAAAGACAGATCCATTTTTAATTTTCTGAGGAAGTTCCATACTGTTTTCCATAGTGGTTGTACCAGTCTGCAGTCCCACCAATAGTGCACTAGTGTCCCCTTTTCTCCACAATCTCTCCAACACTTGTTGTTTTTTGCTTTGTTTATGATGGCCATTCTGACTGATATGAGGTGGTACCTCATTGTGGTTTTAATTTGCATCTCTCTGATAGCTAGTGATGCTGCGCATCTTTTCATGTGTCTCTGGATCCTCTGTATGTCCTCCTTGGAGAAGTATCTGTTCAAGTCCTTTGCCCATTTTTTAATAGGGTTGCTTGTCTTAGAGTGGAGTCATGTAAGTTCTTTGTATATTTTGGAGATTAAACCCTTGTCTGAGGTATCATTGGCAAATATGTTTCCCCGTATGGTTGGTTCTCTTTTTATTTTAATACTGTTTTCTTTAGCTGTGCAGAAGCTTTTTATTTTGATGAGGTCCCATTTGTTTATTCTTTCCTTTATATCCCTTGCTTTAGGGGACATGTCAGTGAAAATACTGCTGCGTGAAATACCTGAGATTTTCCTACCTGTGTTCTCCTCTAGGACTTTAATGGTGACATGGCTTTTATTTAAGTCTTTTATCCACCTTGATTTATTTTTATGTATGGTGTAAGTTGGTGCTCAAGTTTCATTTTTTTAAGTAATCTACTTTTTTAAAATTTTAATCATTGTTCAAGTACAGTTTTCTCCCCTTTACTTCCAATCCAGCCCAGAGTTTCATTTTTTTGTGTGTAGCTGTCCAGCTCTCCCAACACCATTTGTTGAAAAAACTATTTTTACACCATTTTATGCTGCTGTCCCCTTTGTTGAAAATTAATTGACTGTAGAGACTTGGGTTTATTTCTGGGCTCTCTGTTCTGTTCCATTGGTCTATGTGTCTATTTTTATGCTAGTACCAGGCTGTTTTGATTACAGTGACCTTGTAATACAGTTTGGTATCAGGTACTGTGATCCCTCCTACTTTGCTCTTCTTTCTCAAAATTGTAGCAGCTATTCAGGGTCTTTTATGGTTCCATATAAATTTTTGAAATGTTTGTTCTATGTCTGTGAAATATGCCATTGGTACTTTAATAGGTATTGCATTAAAACTGTAAATTGCTTTGGGTATTATGGACATTTTGATGATGTTAATGCTTTTGATCCATGAACACAGTATATGTTTCCATTTGTGTCTTCCATGATTTCTTTCTGCAGTGTTGAGCAGTTTTCTTCATACAGGTCTTTTACCTGCTTGGTTAAGTTTATTCCTAGGTATTTTATTTTTCTTGTTTATATATCAAATGGGATTTCCCCCCAGATTTCTGCTTCTGCTGTTTCATTGTTGGTATACAAAAATGCCTTTGATTTCTGGATATTGACTTTGTATTCCGCTGTTTTGCCAAATTCATTTATTAGGTTGAGCAGTTTTTTGGCCAAGTCTATAGGATTTTCTGTGTACACTATCATGTCATTTGCAAACAATGACAGTTTTGTTTCCTCCTTTCTGATTTGGATGCCCTTTATATCCTTTTCTTGTCTGATTGCTGTGGCTAAAACTTACAATACTGTGTTGAATAGAAGTGGTGAAAGTGGACAACCTTGTCTTGTTCCTGATCTTAGTGGGAAAGATTTTAGTTTTTGCTCATTGAGTGTGATTGTATCTGTAGGTGTCTCATAGATGGCCTTTATTATGTTGAGGAATGCTCCCTGTATTCCCACTTTGCTGAGTGTTTTTATCGTAAATGGGTGCTTAACCTTAACAAATGTTTTTTCTGTATCTATTGCTGTGATCATGTGATTTTTGTCTTTGCTTTTGTGATGTATTACGTTTATTGTTTTGCAAATATTGTACCACCCTTGCATCCATGGGATGAATCCCTCTTGGTCATGGTGTATGATCTTTTTAATGTATTGCTGGATGCAGTTTGTCAATATTTTGTTGAGGATTTTAGTGTCTATGTTCATCAGTGATATTGGCCTGAAGTTTCTTTCTTCGTTGTGTCTTTATATGGTTTTGGGATTAGGATGATGCTGGCTTCATAAAAAGAGTTAGGGAGTCTTCCGTCATTTTGGATATTTTGGAATAGTCTGTGAAGGATAGGGGTTAGATCTTCTTTAAATGTTTTGTAGAATTCTCCTGTGAGACCATCTGGACCTGGACTTTTGTATGTTAGGAGTTTTTTTTTTACTTCTTCAATTTCTTTTGCTGTTATTGGTTTGTTCAGGCTTTCTGCTTCTTCTTAATTCAGTTTTGGAAGATTGTATTTTTCTAGAAATTTGTCCATTTCACCTAGGTTTCAAATTTCTTGGCATATAGTTCTTCATAGTAATTTCTTACAGTCCTTTGTATTTCTGTGGTATCAGTTGTAATCTCCACTCTTCCATTTCTTATTGTGTTTATTTAGGTCCTCTCTCTGTTTTTCTTGATGAGCCTGCTTAAAGCCTTGTCAATTTTTTTCATTTTTTCAAAGAACCAGCTCCTGGATTCATTGATACTTAGAATTGTGCTTTTAGTCTCTATGCTGTTTAATTCTGCTCTGATCTTGGTTATATAGAGATATTTTTGCTTTTTTGTTTTTTTAAGTGTGTCTTCTTTCACAGAAATACACTTGCTGTATACAGTGCAAAGGTCCTTCCTGGAGTTTCTACAAGGTGGCCCTGGTAGGAATAACATGGATTGCTTTTGGCAAATTTAGAATTACTAAAGAAAATAATCTTTTTTTAATATATTTTATTGATTATGCTATTACAGTTGCCTCATTTCCCCCCTTCACTCCCCTCTACCCTGCCCACCCCCTCCCACCCACATTCTCCCCCTTTAGTTCATGTGTCATGAGTTCTTTAGCTTCTACATGAAGAAAATAATCTTAATCAGTCGTTCAGCCAACACTTACTGAGAGCCTAATAGTAGGTCTTGTTAATAGGGTCAAGACAGTTCCTGCTTTGGGGAACTCATGCCTAGGGAGACCATAAGTCCACTTTGCCTGGACCAGTCCCAGTTTATACCTGTTATCCTGGTGTTAATAGCCTTTTGTATCCAACAGTGTGGGTAACAAACTACAATATATGAGTACCTTACTCATAGTCTAGTGTTGAGAGGCAAACATGTAAACACTTATTACAGAATCGAGCCTAATGTGTGAAGGTGGCTACTCCCTGCCCTCCACACTGTTTACACAGTATGTCTCCCGTCCCTCAGCACCCGCCTTGTCTACCTGCATTCTCCTACTTATCCCAGTGTTCCAGTCCCTTCATGCCTCCTAGCTGTACACAGCAGCCCAGAACTTATTTAGGACCCAGGTGGATGAACTTTCATTCTACTGCAGCCCCCTTGGAGCATATTCTGGGTTGCAGCTTCTTTCCCTATCTTGTAGAATTCTGTCTGGGAAAAATTTTCAACTGGCTGATGGCTACTTGAGGTCTCCCCACCTCAGTTCTTTAGGTTGTTTTCAGTATAAGCTTCTGTACTTCTGTGCTGTCATTTTGATGGGCTGTCAGGAGAAAGGCTGATAAAAATGTATGCTTGGTTTCCTGTCCTGAGGACTGGCATGCCTTTGGACTCTGATTTCTACTTCTCTCCACCCTTGGGAAGAGAATAGACTGCTATAGAAAGAACTGGGCTCTGGAGCCCCTCATATTTGGGAATAAGTACAGGTGATAAGACTGTTGTTAAGACTGAGGAAACTGGACTTTTGGCCAAGATGGAGGCATAGGTAGTCGCACTGTGCCTCCTCACACAACCAAAACTAAGGACAACAAAAATTGAGAAACAAAAAACAACCAGAACAGAGAGAAATGAACTGAACGGAAGTCTGACTACCATACATCCAGATCAGTAAGGAGGGGCAAAGTCAGAGGCCTACAGAGAGGGGTCGAGGGGTCCTGGCAGGAAAAATGGTGGCTGGTAGATTCAGGCACGCAGGGCGCAGGTGTCAGTTGGCGAACTCCAGAAGCGGAGGGGCAGCTGACGGACCGGTGGCAGACCCTGGGCATGGGAGGCAACGAGCAGACCCGGTGAGGCGCGCAAGGCAACTCACTGTCCACAGCCACACATTCACACGCAGAGAAACTAAGTGAAAACGGGCAGCAACACAGACCGTGCAATCCAGGGACCCAGTGCCGGGAAACAAAGCCTAAGAGCACCAACTGAAAACACCTGTGGGAGCTGAGGCCGGGGGATTCTCTCAGCCTCACAGGAGGCTCTTTAGGGAAACCCACAGAGTCTGAGAAAGTACACAAGCCCACCCACCCGGGAGCCAGCACCAGAAGGGCCCAATTTGCTTGTGGGAAGCGGCAAAGGGGACTGACGTTCGAGAGAGTGGAGGAGGCGCCATTGCTCCCTGTCGGACCCCGCCCCCACATACAGTGTCACAGCCCAGAGACTGGGGTGCCCCACCCTGGTGACCACCTAAGGCTCCACCGCCCACACATAACAGCTGCAACCAAACCAAAGGAAAATAAAAAATAAAAAAGATGGCTCAAACAGAATTAAAAGCCCCAGAGCCAATTTTTTTAAGTGACCGGGAGATAGCCAACCTATCAGATGCACAGCTCAAAGCACTGGTGGTCAGGATGCTCACAGAATTGGTTGACTTTGGTCAGAAATTAGATGAACAGATGCAGGCTACAATAAGAGAAACGAAGGAAAATGCAAAGGGAACCAATAGTGATGGAAAGAAAACTGGGACTCAAATCAATGGAGTGGACCAGAAGGAAGAAAGGAACAACCAAACCGAAAAGAATGAAGAAACAAGAATTCAAAAAAATCAGGAGAGGCTTAGGAACCTCCAGGATATCTTTAGACATTCCAACATCTGAATTATTGGGGTACCAGAAGGGGAAGAGGAAGAGCAACAAGTGGAAAAGTTATTTGAACGAATAATAAAGGAGAACTTGCCCAATCCTGCAAAGGAAATAGACTTCCAGGAAGTCCAGGAGGCTCAGAGAGTCCCAAAGAGGTTGGACCCAAGGAGGAACATGCCAAGGCACATCAGAATTACATTAGCCAAGGTAAAAATGACAGAGAGAATTCTAGAAGCAGCAAGAGATAAGGGGACAGTTACCTACAAAGGAGTTCCCATCAGAATGTCAGCTGATTTCTCAAAAGAGACTTTGCAGGCAAGAAGGGCCTGGAAAGAAGTATTCCAAGTCCTGAAAGGTGAGGTTCTACATCCAAGATTGCTCTATCCAGCAAAGCCATCATTTAGAATGGAAGGGCAGATAAAGTGCTTCTCAGATAAAGTCAAGTTAAAGGAGTTCATCCTCACCAAGCCCTTATTATATGAAATGTTAAAGGGCTTTATGTAAGAAAAAGAAGATAAAAAATATGTAT
>PVIA01009862.1:0-56873 GCA_004024845.1 Tonatia bakeri | reverse complement strand
ACTATGACTGGGGCCTGCGGGCCATCAAGTCTGTGCTGGTGGTGGCCGGATCTCTAAAGCGAGGAGACCCTGACAGGCCTGAGGACCAAGTCCTGATGCGCTCCCTGCGAGATTTCAACATTCCCAAGATAGTGACTGATGACATGCCAGTGTTCATGGGCCTGATTGGGGACCTCTTCCCCACCCTGGATGTCCCTCGGAGGAGAGACCTCAACTTCGAAGCTTTGGTTAAGAAGGCAGTGGTGGAGCTGAGGCTCCAGGCTGAGGACAACTTTGTGCTGAAGGTACATTTTTATTTTTTGGCAAAATTTGTCTCCTAATTCTTTATTTAGACAATGGATTATACTTCCTCCTTAATCCAAAAGGTTGCTTTAGTTGTACAGATATTTGTCTACTCTGTCATAATTCATTTCAACAATTCTTTACTGTGGCAGCCACTGTGTGGGATGCATGGTGAGGAATACAAAAGAGAGACAGGGCCCTGGCCATCAGGGGGTTCATGTTCAAATGGCAGAAATAAGACACAGCCTGCTCTGCCATTTCTTCCTTTAATGCGAATCATTTCAGACATGACTGTATAGGAATGAAGTAGTATAATGTGGAAGCCATGTGGGTTCACATACACTTTTCTGTTGTTGTAAATATCTTGATGTAACTGGGGGAAGGCTTTTTATAATTAAAGAAAAATATCTTGAGGTGGTAGGCAGAATAATTCTAATCCACAGAATTTGTGACTGTGTTACATTACATGGTAAAGGGGGACTGAAGTTGTAGGTAGAATTAGGTCACTATCATCTGACCTTGAGATGGGGAGATGATCCTGGTTTATTGGGTGGCCCAATATAATCACAGTGACCTTTATAAGTGAAATACTGAGGTAGAGCCATGAGTGCCTGAGTGCTTCCAGGGAAGGAAGACTTAGCCAGCCACTGCAGACGTAGGAGGGGACCATGACCCAGGCAACCATGTGGCTGCCTCTAGAAGCTGGAAAAGGCAGGAAAATAGTTTCTACCCTAGAGCTTTCAGAAGGAACCAGCCCGGTCAATGCCTTGAAGTAGATATTAAAGTAGATATCTCATTTGTGCCCAATGAGACCCACTTTTGACTTCTGACCACCAAACTAGTAAAATATTAAATTTGTGTTGTTTAAGTATTTAAGTTTGTTGTATTTTGCTATAGCAGTAACAGAAAATGAATACATTTAGCCATAGATATAGGCTTTAAGAAAAAGACCCTGAAACCTTAGTGCTAGTATAACTAGTTTTATGGCTATAGCAAATATGGTTAGTTTGTACTGTTTTCTAGGAAGGCTCCAGGCAGGTGAAGATGTTTTCCCATCTGTGAAAGCAGTAGTTTAATGAAGAAGGCTCCATCTAGATCAGATCCTTAGCTGATTAGAATGGTCTTATTAGAAGTGAATTCAATTGCAAAAGAGCACAGGCCCCCAGATTTAAGGCTTCAGAGAATTAAGGGACATGAGATAGGGTAAAAACTCTCTGGTGATTTAATTGTGCTAGCATTTTCATTGGAATTAGGAGGCACTGTTGAGTTTTCAGGGATTGGAATACAAAATTCTGTACATTTTGAGTGGTGTCCCCCAATCCTGCTTTTCCATAAGCCTATCATTTTTGCTGTTCAGTTTTGCAGAAGGTAACATTTTCAGGATGCATAAATGTCATTACAGTAGAGTACCTGCACACAAATAACTATGCCTTGGAGCTGGATATGATGAGTGCCCCAAAGGAGGGTTCTGGGGTACAGATGCATGGATGGAAATTTTTCTTCCTTTACAACAACATGTTGAAGAATCACATGAATATCACTTTAGATTTCACAGGGTTTTTACATTCCATATCACATGAGGTTTCCCCAAACCCTCCAGGCAGGTGACAGGTGAGACATTTTACAGTAACTGGGATGGTGTTACTTTTCCAGGATATTTCACTAGCCTGTTTCACAAGAGAGAAAGAGGAATGTAGGCTTGTGGGCAGCTCACTCCTGCTCCACTCCTGGAAGCGCTTCTGGCATACAATACTTTCTTTTTTTTATTATTTTTTTTATTTTAATGATTGTTGAAGTACAGTTTTCTCCCCTTTACTCCCAATCAAGCCCTCAATACTTTCAATAGTATAAATTAAGCCCTGGCTACATATCAACAGAATTGCAAGTTGGTGTTTGATTTCATTTCTGGGATTACATTTTACAAAAGAAAGTATCACCTGATCCTTTGCAGCAGAAATTATTTTGTGAGTTGGCCCCTTCCTACTACCAAACTCTCACTTTTAAGCTCAAAAATTAAGTATCTGAACTTAATTTTTGATATTTTTTAATTCTTGTTTACTCTATTACAGTTGTCCCAATTTTTCCCCTTTTGCCCTCCTCTGTCCAGCCCACACCCCCTCTCCAGCTCCCACCATCCATCCCCACACTGTTGTCTATGTTCATGGGTCATGCATACATGTTCTTTGACTTCTCACTTCCCTTTCTTCCCACCATTCCCCCTCTCCTCTGGCAACTGTGAGTCTGCTCCATATTTCCATGTCTCTGATTCTGTTTTGCTTGTTAGTTTATTTTGTTCATTAGATTCCTCTTATAAGTGAGATCATATGATATTTGTTTCACCAACTGGCTTATTTCACTTAACATAATAGTCTCCAGTTCCATCCATGCTGTCCCAAAGGGTGAAAGTAGAGGTTGACAAAAAGGCCTTCCAGGTAGAGGGAAAAGTGTCAGCAAAGGGGTAGATGGGGAACAAAGATTGCACTAGCAGCAGCAAAAAGTCCAGTGTTGATAGAGAAAAATGTTTTGGAGGGGGTGGTGGAGGGGAGTAGGCAACAGGACTCCAAAGGTAATATGGAACCATGATACAAAGGGCTTGAATGCCAGGCTGAGGGGGTTCCTTTCAAAGGGTCTGATCCCAAGAGGCACTGTCACCCCAGAGATGAGTTAAATTCGATGCAGTACACTGGGGCTGGTGTCCTAAATCAGAAGAATCCACATCTTTCCAGACTCTGGCAGTCTGCTGAGGCACTATGACCCTCTTTCCCCATTTTCTGCATTTTTTCCTACTCAGAATCTTAGTCTTCCTTTCTCTTTATTTGTCAGTTGGCCCACATTCTGCATCCTCCCCTTCTTTTTCATAACCACTTTCTGCTCCTTGGATAAGACAGATGCTGTCTATTAAAGGCTCTTGGAACAGATGATGTTTTCTACCAAGTTTTTATCAGAACTGTCCACTGAAACTTCTGAAGGTTAATCCATCAAAATCCCTAGTGAGTCTCTGGTTTGAGATGACATTCTGTGATCCCTTAAAAGTGATCATATAAATACAGTGCTTTTTTTTTTAAAGAAAGAGGAATAAGTCCACTGAAGTGTGAAAACTAAGAAAGGGATAGTACAATAAATTTCTGGAAAAATGGAAAGAGGACAAAAGCAGGGTGACAGATCAAGCAGACCAGGAAGGGGATGCAGAATGCACTTGGAAAGGGCTTAAGAGGAAGCGGGGTAGGAAATGCCATAACCTCGGAGAAACTCTGAACTCAGAGTCGGTAGTGAGGGAGGAGGGCAGGGATGAGAAGAAGAACTGAAAACAGCCGGAGGGGATCATTAAATCTGTTTATCCTATAATTTGCCACTTGGATGGCTCCTCACACTCTTCTTCCAGCTCCCTGCACTAGTCCCTGATTCCCAAGAACTCAGACTATGTGCAGCCAGGCCTTTAACACACAGCCAAAAAGAAAAGTCAGGGGGAATCTCATAGCTCTGGGGAAATAGAAGACTACTACTCTTGGGGTACTAGTGCCCCCTTTAAAGTACTCTTCTTTTGTTTGGTGCCCCTTGGCCTGAAGGGGCCCAAGATCTGACCTTGTACACAGAGCTTCTTCTCAGTCCTCCCACCCTGATGAGAAACCTGTAAGTCAGCAGCAGACAGCACCCCTCCCAGCTCCTAGGAAACACAGTACAGCTCTTCATTTAACCTTGAGGCTCATCAGATACTGGGGAAAACTAGTAACATGAGAAACTCAGACTGACAGACAGACAAGACAGGTAGATAGATACACACCCAGTAACTGATTGCAGTGGAAATAAGAGCACATTTTGAAAGTTCTAATTCATGTCCTTGAAGAAAATTAAGAAAAATATATCCATAAAACTGGAACGAGATGTATAGCAGAAAAAAATTCTTGGAGAACTATAAAGAGCCCTTTGAAATGAATTGTATCACTGATGACACACAGAATTGAGTGGGAGGACCAGGTAAAACAAGGAAATCTCCTAGGATGAAACCATGTATGTATGTATGTATATGGGTATAATAAATACATATATATAATGACTATATAATAAATATAACATAAATTATGTACATATAATATAATTAACATATAGTACACAAAAGGGACAGAAAGTACAAGAGGCAAGATAACATACAGAGGGTAAACTGAGGTTGAGTAATGTGTTACCGATGGGAATTCCAGAAAAACAGCAAGAACTTGCTAGACCTGGAGAGACATGTACCCAGACTGCATGGCCTCAGTCAGTACTAAACAGAGTGGATGTAAATGAACTCACACAGAGGCATGTCCTAATGAAATTCAGAAGTCAAAGATCAAGAACACAAGATAACTTTCCTTTTCAGTGAAAGAGTGGTAGCACAGGCAACTCAGGAAGGAGTGAGAGTCAGAATGACATCATAAACTCTCATATCATCAAGGAAAAGGATGCCATTCCTTCAAAGTGCTGGCAGGAAATTATCTCAAGACTACCATTCAAGTTATTTTCAAAGAGTCATATATTTTACTTTGCATGCACTTTTTTGAATAGGTTACTTGTGGACATACTACAGTAAAATAAGGATTAAAAACAAGAAAAATGTCATGGACTTAAAAAACAAGATCAAAATAAATTTGGAATAGTAACTATTAGAAGACCTAGAAAGCAACAAATCAAAATTAGAGCAGGCAGACTGTGGTCTCCAAAAAAATACCTCAAAAAATGGATATAGTCAAATCAAGAATAGACTAACAAGATGAATGTTCTTATGTATTTTATTTAACTTCTAAGTCATGGGAAATAAGGCATGTGTCATTTTTAAGGGAAAATAAAGCAATTAAAAACTCCAAGAGAAAAAAATCATGGGCTAGATTTTATTTTTAAAAGTACTATATTTTGCCATGTACAATGCATACTTTTTGCCCCAATTTTTGTACCATAATATGCTCAAAAATAAATGCTAAAATTCCTTTATAATACAAAAAGTATCTAAATATAATCAAATTAAAATTGAATTAAAAATTAAAGCAAAAGATTTTTTTGAAAGTTTCAGCAAAAAATATAGGTGCACATTGTACATGGCAAAATATGGTAAACATGGAACTTTCAGTCCAGGTGACAGAGGAGTTCATGCTATGTTCACCTCTCACAACCACATCAAAATTATAACTAAACTGCAGAACAGCCATCCTTGGAAATGCCCAAAGTCTAGCTAAATAGAAGTTTTATAACTAAGAATATACATAAGAAGGCACTTGGAGACTAACAGGAGGGGTCTAGACATGGAACAAGCCACGTATGGCAGTTAAGAAATGGGAGGGATAGCTCGGCAGTTCCCCATGAGAGCAACAGATTCCAGCCCCATACCAGGCCCGCAGCCCAGGGTTCCAGAGTCAGGAAGAGAGGTCCCTGTAACTTCTAGCATGAAAGCCAGCAAAGACGGTGGCTCAGTGAGCTGAAAGACCTCTCCAGTCCCAGCTATCCTCCTAAAGGGCTCGTCATGTACTTACTTGCTGATGAACTCACTTCCTCTGAGCGCCAGCACTGGGACAGCAGCTTGAAAAACACCAGGGACATACCAAAAGGAACTGAATTATCTGGCTTTCAGGGTGAGGGCTGGTGGAGCAGCTTTGACTCAGAAAGCACTGCTAGCAGAAGCCATTGTTCCTTTGTTGACCCCTCCCCCTACCCAGCCTGCAGGACAGGTGGGCTCCAAGTCTGAGTTTCCATCAACCTGGACAACACTGTTTGCCCCACCCTGGTGATTCTGTGTGACCCCCACCCCATCCAACTTGCTAGTGAACTCAAGCCACTTCCAGTGGCTTTTACATACAAACAGCTTATTTTGCCTCCTCCTGCAGACTTTCCTACAATCTCTGTAAGATTCACAACCCCAAAACAAGCAGTGTCTGGCCTTGGCATGCCCCATACATCTTGCTAAGTGGCCCAAGCCCAGCACTAGTGGCACCCAGACTTAGTTCACAGTTTAGTCTGCCCTAGATACCCCCAAGCCAAGCACAAATGGTAGCCATTTGCAGATCACTTTGTGGCTCATACCAGGTGGCTTCAGAAGGGTACAGACAACAGCTGACCTTGGCTGTTATAAGAACCTCCACCCAAAGGCCCCAGAACCAACTCACCCAGTGAGTGACATGCTTCAGACCATACCATAGCACCACCATAGCACAACCACCTTCACAAATGACACACCCAAAGGGCAGACATAACAGACACCAGAGCCTAACTATAACAATTCTGCTCCATGGTGACAACCCCTGCACAATAGCTCCTAGCCAGCAGTCACAGCCAGTCCTCACAGTCAATCAGCCTGAAGGTCAGTCCTTCCAACTGATGCACCAATAATAATCAAGGCTCAACTAAAACAGGAAGGTACACAACACCCACACAAGGGCCATTCATGGAGCACCCATCTCACGTAACCAAGCAGCCTGTGCCACTGGGCCCCACAGGACAGCCACTGTGTAAGCCCACTGTCCCAAGGTGGGGAGATGTAGCAGTTCTACCTGATATATAGAAACAAACACACGGAGACACCAAAAATTAAAAGACAAACAAATGTTCCAAAGGTAAGAATAGGACAAAACTCCAGAAAAAGAGAACTAAACAAAATGGAGATAAGTGCTCAATAAAATGCAGAGTTTCAAACACTGTTTATGTGGATGCTCAGCAATCACAGGGGAAGAGTAGATGAACTCAGTGGGAACTTTAACAAGGAGATAAGAAACATATAAAAGATAAATGTCATTGAAAACGCTAGTCAGAAGTGAAGAATACAATAACTCCAATAAGAATACACTAAAGGGAATCAGCAGTAGATTAGATGAAGCAGAGAATCAAATCAGCGATTTGGAAGACAAGGTACCAGAAACACCCAATTGGAACAGAAAAAAAAAATAATTAAAAAAATGAGAATTGTTTAAGGGACTTCTCAGACAACACCAAGTGTAACAACACCCACATCATAGGGGTACCAGTGAAGAAGAGAGAAAGCAAGGGAATGAAAACCTATTTCAAGAAATACTGACTGAAAACTTCCCTAACCTGGTGAAGGAAATAGACATACAGTCAGGAAGTTCAGAGAATCCCAAACAGGATGAACCTAAAGAGGTTCATATCAAGACACATCATAATTAAAAAGCCACAGGTGAAAGACAAAGAGAGATCTTAAAAGTGTCAAGAGAAAAGCAGTCAGTTACCTACAAGGGAGCTCCCAAAGACTGTCAGCTGATTTCATAACAGAAATTTTGCAGGCCAGAAGAAACTGGTGTGAAATATTCAAAATTATGAAAAATAAGAGTTATAGCCAAGATTACTCTATCCAGCAAGACTATCATTTAGATTTGAAGGAGAGATAAAGAGCTTCCCACATAAGACAAGCTGAAGGAGTTCATCCCACCAAACCAGTATTGCAACACATGTTAAAGAGACTTTTTAAAAAAGAAGAAAAATAAATATAAAAAATATGAATAATAAAATGGCAATAACTATATACCTATCCACAATTACTTTAAATGAATATAGATTAAATACTTTAGTGAAATGACATAGGGTGACTGAATGGATAAGAAAACAAGACCTATATATACGCTATCTCCAAGAGACTTCAGATCAAAAGAAATACACAGTTTGAAAATAAGGGAAAGGGAAAAGATATTTTATTCAAATGGAAATAAAGAAAAAAGCTGGGGTAGCAATACCTATATCAGACAAAATAGACACTAAACCAAAGACTAGACCAATTCCAATTCTGGGTATATATTTGAAAAAATCCAAAACACTAATTTAAAAAGAGAGGTGTTTAATTCCTCTTTTTTAAACTAAGAAGGTAATTCCTGTGTTTATTGTAGTATTATCTACAATAGCCAAGATGCAGAAGCAACCTAAATGCCTATCAGTAGACAAGTGGATAAAAAAGTGGTGGTACATAATACATACAATGGAGTATGACTCAGCCATAAAAAAATGAAATCT
Organism: Tonatia bakeri; assembly: GCA_004024845.1. Classification (NCBI taxonomy): domain Eukaryota; kingdom Metazoa; phylum Chordata; class Mammalia; order Chiroptera; family Phyllostomidae; genus Tonatia; species Tonatia bakeri. Next base: position 48,608 of record PVIA01009862.1, on the reverse strand, counting down.
TGCCATTTGCAACAGCATGGATGGACCTAGAGAGTATTACACTGAGTGAAATAAGTGAGACACAGACACACAAAAATATGATTTTACTTATATTGGAATCTGAAAAACAAAGTAAAGGAATAAACAAAATGGAAACAAACACATAGATACAAAGAACATTTTGACGGTTGCCAGATGAGAAGGAGTTTGGGGGGCAGGTAAAAAGGGGAAGGGATTAAGATGTACAAATTGTCAGTTATAAAAACAGTCACAGGGATGTAAAAGACAGCATAAGTAATATAGTCAATAATATAGTAACAACTATATAAGGTGTCAGATGGGTACTAAATTCATCGGATGACCACTTCATAAGTTATTCATATAAATATCTAATCACTATGTCATTAGTGATTAGTACCTGAAACTAATGTAATATTGTATATCAACTATAATTGAATAATAAAGCATTATTTACAATAAAATTTTAAAAACTTTAAAAAGTAAATGTGGCCTGATAGTGATCAATATATGTAGTGTGAAGGAAGAATATCCATTTGCCCTTGGATTGATACCTACCATATCCTCTGGTAAGTCATGACACCAAGCCTACAGAGAACACAGTATATTTCTGGTAACTACTTTCTTCTGTAGTGAAAAATATCTACAATCATAACAATGTAAGTCAGTATTTGTCTTCAACTCTTAGAATTATGGAAAATATAAAGTGTCTAAATATAAGTACAGAATGTAATGTAAATATTATCACACATGGCAGTGCAAAAGTATAGTGTATCTGAAAAAAGATAGGAGATAGAAAGAAGGAGAAATAGAAGGGAGTGTAGGGATATTTATGAATTTATCTTATGGAAGATACTGTGAAAAGCTGATGGATTTGTAACAGTCACAGAGGAGAAATAACCCATTCATTAGTGGATAAACGAATAAAAAAATGTGGCATGCTTACACAATGGGATGTTGTCCAGCTATCAAGAGGGGTGAAGTACAGGTACACACTACAGCCTGGAGGAACCTTGGAAGCATCACAAGTGAAATAAGCCATTCACAAAATACCATATATTTTATGAATATGTATACAGGAATTGTCCAAAATGGCAAATCTATAGAGGCAAAATGTATATCAGAGGTTGCATAGGGTTGAGGTAAGGATGGGGGGATGGGGAGGGACTGCTAATGGGTATGGTTTTTCCTTTCGTGGTAATGAAATGTCCTAAAATTGAATAGTAGTGATACTTGTACAATTCTGTGAATACACTAACAATCATTGGATTGTACACTTCAAAAATATGAATTTATAGTATGTGAAGTATATCACAATAAAGTTGTTGAAATGAACAAAAAGAATTGATAGAGCTAGAAAGTGATTTTAAGTCTTTCCAGTATCCAGGAAACAGTTGTTCACGAAAAAAACAAATCTAGGAATAAATAGTCTCCACTCAACAGCCAGAGCACCACCCCCACCACCTCTCTGACTCTCTCCTCTCCCCACCCCTCCTCCTCCAAATTTTTAATGCAATGACCTCAGGTCAGTTTCATGCTTAAAATACCCCAGTTGGGTCTGAATAAAATTTCAACTACTAATTCCTGTTTTCCATGGCCCCTGCATACCTCTTTTATCTCATTTAATACCCCTCTTCTTTTTTTTCTTCTGTTATTTGAGCTCTCCAAGTTTGCTGCTGAATTTCAGCCCTTTGCACTCGCTGTCACTCTATCTGGAATGCTCTTCCCACTGGTCCTCACCTGACTGACTGTTTTCATCTGTATATTAGATTAGATGTCAACTCCTTAGAGATTCTTCCTGACCGATCTTCTCATCCTTCCCTGGGAAGATCTTGCATTAAGTCCCTGAAAGATGAAAACCAGACCCAAGATTGAGCCTTTCCTGGGGGTGCTCCTAGGCCCTGAACCAGAGGAACTTGATGGCTTCAGATAGAGAAAAGACAAGTATTGATGGTGTGAGAAACATAACTCAAATTAATATCTTAATAAATTATCCTGCCACAATGGAAGCTAATCACCCTGCTTCCCCAAATAACCATTTATCTGCTACCTTCATATTGAGCTTAGAAGTACCTACCACCTTCCTTCTGATTTCCTGGTTGCATAATTTTACAATTTTTAACACCCGTACCACTTATATATTTTTTAAAATAATAGCTATTACTTATCATTTTAAAAATATAGAATAAGAAAAATACATGGGGAAAATTTTTTTATTGTTCCATTGTCCTATCAGTATTTAGTACATTTCCACTTTAGTTTACTTTTCGCTGCTATTAAGGATCTTATAGTGCAAATTAAAGAAACTTGATCTACAATAAAGTTCAAATATTTTAGTTCATGACACACAAGAACTTTCATGATAGGGCCCATCCAGCCTTTCCAGCTATCCTTTATATTTTCAGCAAATGTTTTTTTCAGTACTTAGTATGTGCCAGAGTCTCTGCTAGACATTGCAATAGAGAGATAAGACGCCCAGTCCTGCCTGCTCTCAAGAAGCTGGTTATCTAATAGGGAGGCAGAAAAGTAACCATTGCAATATTGATAAGTATTAAGATAAAGGATGTAGGTATGGGGCACCTACCCTAAACTAAGGGATGTGTAGGGTCTGGTCAGAGAAAGGTGGTCGAAAGGATAACTTCTGAATGGAAGGTGCCATATGTTAAGAGGCATAGACACAGGAAAGAGCATCATTAAAGAACTCCAAAATGTATCTACCCAGAGTTTGCATGTTGGAGAATGAGACACAAGACTAAAGGCTGGTTTGGTCAGACAGCAAAAGGGTCTTCTAAGTCAGTCCAAGGATTTGGAATTTCATCACCAAAGCTATGGAGGTCCATGGAAGGGACAGAGTGAGGGCAGGGACATGATCAGATTTTCATTCCAGTAAGTGTAGTGCAATAGTGTGCACAGGAGAGCATGGAGGCAAGTGAGAATGACAGCAAAGGCACCATCAATGCTACCACTGTCCCCAGGAACTTGTGACTCCAGCTTCCTCAGATGGTCTGGCCAGCCACAGCATACTCTGTCACTCTGCAAACTTTTGTGCTATTCCCTCTGCCTGGAGTATCCTCCGAGTTCATTGTTTTAGGAAACTCCTACTCACCCCTGAAGGCCCGGTTCAAATGCCCGCTCCTCTGTGAAGACTGTTTTGTTCCCTTTATCCTTACAAAATCCATTGTTCCCTCCTCTCTGTCCCCGTAGCATCTATAAATACCTCTACAGTACTGCTTATCACTCGGTACTATAATAATTTGTCAATGTGACTTGCTTCTCTATCACACTGTGAGATCATAGAGGGCAGAAGAGTCATCTCTGAATCTCCTTTAACTGGTGTACTCTCTAGCGCTTACTTGTTGGCTAATAATTAAATGACTAATGGTGAATACGTGAACAAATGAATCATGTTGCCCGTCCATTTAGAACCTCATCATATCTTGAGATGAATAACCCTCCCTCTGTTGACGTGAGATGTCATTTCAGATGCCAGCCTGGCTTGCAGAAGAGCAGTTGGAATGTAGGGGAGAGATGGAGTGGTCTCTAGCTGAATTTCCTGTCACTCCAGGTGGTCCAGCTGGAGGAGCTTCTGGCAGTTCGGCACTCTGTGTTCGTGGTGGGCAGTGCTGGTACCGGCAAGTCTCAGGTGCTGAGGTCCTTGCACAAGACCTATCAGATCATGAAACGCCGCCCCATCTGGACTGACCTCAATCCCAAAGCAGTCACAAATGATGAGCTCTTTGGCATCATCAACCCAGCCACACGAGAATGGAAGGATGGTAAGAGAGGGCTAGTCCTAGGAGTTCCTGCTGTCCTCAGAGCCCCCTGCCCAGGCTTGGATCTAGTGGGCTAAACTGCAGAGGAGAGAACATGGAACTGATCTGTTTGGGATGGGAGAAGGAGGTGAAAAGGGTCAAAGAAAGGAAGAAATCAATTTTGGCTTGGAGGGAAACCATAGCCCTTCAGCTGTTCTCTCTCTTGGGAGACTCTCAGCTGTCCCTTGAGAGAGGGCACTGAGAGAGAATCAAACAGGGCAGGTGTTCAGCTGTAGTTGAGGCTGGAGTGTGAGTCATGGAGTCATTACGCAGCCTGGCAGTGGTTTAAGGCATGAACGTGGGCAGTGCATGTTCATTCCCAAATGAGCAGCACAGTCTAACATTACACGGAAGGCAACCTCCCTGTGAGCACTGCCCAGGACTGATGCAGGAGCTTCTTCAGAAGTCTGCCTGGGCCAGGGTCATTGATGTTCCCAGTCACTCATCCTGGAAGGGCCCTACAACCATGGTCCCTTCAATAGCCATTCTGAGGGTCCCAAACCCATGTTCACTCAGTGCTGACCTCAGCATCATCTTCAAAGAAGTAAAAATCATAGGTACAGCCCTGGCTGGTGGGGCTCAGTTGGTTGGAGTGTAGTTCCATAAACCAAAAGGTCATGAGTTCAATTCCGGGTCAGGGCACAGGCCTGGGTTGCAGATTTGGTGCCCCATTGGGGTACATATGAGAGGCAACTGATTGATGTTTCTCTCCCACATCAATGTTTCTCTCCATCTCTTTCCCTCTTCTCCTCTCTCTAAAATCAATAAGCATGTCCACTGGTGAGAATTAAAAAAAAGAAAAAAAAAACTGCATTTAAATGTTGGAAAGGGTCTCCTGTCACTGGGAGAAAGCAGGAAAAAAAATGGAGAAAACTCCCTATGAGCCAATAGGGACCTGGCCTCTTTCTAAAACTGATGTAGCTGTGGGAAGGAGGAAATCTCACCTCCCTCCATATTAGCTACATCAGGGTCAAACTGTCTGGATTCCTCTAATTTAGGACCTTCAATTAGAAGTCAAAAATAAGGTGATTTAATGAGCTGCCTCTCTAATTGGTATTTCACTGACTATTAATGAATTTAGCTTCTTTTCCTTCTTATTGGTGTGAGCAATTAGTCTTTTATGATTTTATTTTCCCTTGTTATTTCTATGTAAGAGTTCTTTATGCATCTGTTCTTTGTGCATTGCTATTGGTTTTTCCCTATCTACCATTTGTTTGTAAATACCTTGCGACATTTGCTGCATGCTTTTTATTTTTATTTATTTTTAGGTTCAGGTACAGACACTTAATCTCTCACAGTTCTGGAAGCCACACCCAGAACTGATGTGTATGCAGGGCTGTACTCCCACTGGAGGCTCTAGGAGAACCCTTCCTAGCTCCTGGTTGTTGCCAGCAGTACTTGACATTCTTCAGTTTGTCGATGCCTCGCTCCCATGTCTGCCTCCATGTGTACATACATGGCTTTTCCCCCGGGACCATGCACCTTTTAAAAAAGGAAATTATGTCTTTCTACTTCTTTTAGCACCTGGGATTCCCATTTAGTTTACAACTCTTTCTAACTTTCACCTGTAGATATAGCATCATAAACTTATTCCAAAAGATTTTTTTACATTAATGGTTGTTATCCCTCTGGAATTGACTTTGGGGCTTAGTATGAGGTAAGGTAGAGAATCAACTGTTATGTCCTCCCAGTTGGATAATGGAATGCACAGCACTGTTTATTAAGGAACCTATTCCTTCCCTCTCACTGTAAACCCCAGCTGTTGTGTGTACTGAGGTCTGATTCTCAGGTTTTGTTCTGTTCCACTCACCTATTTATCTAATCCTGTACTAGTGTAATTCCATTTTGTTCACAATTATTTTATAACATTTCAATACGTATTCAGGTAAACTCCTCAAGGTATTTTTGTACTTTGCTTGGCTAGTTTCAGGGATTTCTTATTCTATATTAAATCTGAGCTTACATAAAATAATTCAAATTTAAATGGTTTTGGAATTTGAATTAAAGTTTTATTAAATGTATACATTAAATGTGGAGAAATTGAGAAAGAAGACTTGTAATAACCACAATCTGTGTTTATTACATAAAAGAACTTTCAAATTTAAAATTTTTTTACAAAAACTCATAAAAAGTAAAGTATGTTACATCAATGTACTTTTTAAAAAATTAGATCCAGTAAATGGAAAAATTAGTATAAACATAGAAGAATTGGGAAATGCATCATCAAACTCAATATCACACATAATTATAAAATTTTATATCTTATAGATAGAAAATATTTCTTCTTGGTTGGTTCATAGAGCATTTTTAAAAATTAAAGATTTAGTTGGCCACAGAAAAAGCCATAACGAATTCAAAAGTATCAACTTTCAAGCTACATTCTCTGATAATAATGCATTAGAACTGGAGAAAAACAGCATGAGAGTTATCACAAATAATTTTACTATTTTCAAATTAACAAATGCTCACTTAACCCCTGGACTAAATCACAGTCCTTCTAGGAAGCACTAAAGAGAAGAACATGTCATAGGAGCCTCTGGGACACACCTGAGGTCGGTGAGGTAGACATCTAAGTACTGTTATCACAGAAGGTGGGCTGGAAATGAGCTGGTATCCATGCCATAAAATTGTTCCAAGAATAACTAGACCTGAAGAAAACTGGGGACAAAAAAACTAATAAAGATAAAAGCTGAAAATTAGTACGAAGGAACCAAAACAATAAGTCATAGTAAGGATAAATAATTACAAATATTTGTTCTTTGTAAAGACAAATAAGTCCATTGTAAGCATGATTAATGGGGAAAAAGAAGTAAAATTATTAAGATTAGGAATTACATAGAATGAAGATATAATAGCAGATATAGAAAAGATTAAAATAGAAGAGAACATTTAATTAAATGACACATTTGAAAAACTAGAAAGAAAAGATTATCTCCTAGCAAAATATAAATTATCAAAATTTACTTAATAAGAAGTAGAAGGAAGTAAACTGATAAAAAGGAAATTTAAAAATAGCAGAACAAAAACTCTAAATCGTTTTTTTTTAAATCACATCTCAATTTATTCTATGGAGTCAGAAAATTTTTATATCAACCTTTGTGTAAAACCAAAAGCAATAGCCCAATTTCACTTATTAATGCAGACTCAGAAATTCTTAATAAAATGTCAGTAAATAAAATCCAGCAATATCTAAAAAGAATAATACATTTGAACAAGTAGAATCTACTCCAGGAATGTGAGGATAGATCAGTTATTTTTTAAGTATTAATATAAAGAATTGACAAATTAAAAGAGAAAATTGTTGGATTAATCAATAGATGATAAAAATTTAGTAGCTATTCCTAATTTTTAAAATTCTAAGTATAATAAGAATAAAAGGAAATACCTTAAATATGAATAATACTCTTTACCTAAAGTCAAAAAAAAAAAAGCATTCTTAGTTATGAGAAACTAAAGCCATTTCTATTAAAATTAAGTATAAGTCAGGGAGACCTAATATTAACATTATTATTCAGCATTGCTTGGTGGAATTCTGGAAAATGCAGCAGACAAGAAAATGAAATGCTTGGTATAAATTGGTAGAAAGGAGAAAAATTATTTTTTTATCAGTTATATAACTTTATACCTAAAAACTCAAGAGGCATTATTGGAAAATCACTAGAATTAATGAGAAAATGTATTAAATGTAGCTAATTATAAAATAAATACATGAAATTTGGTAACTTTTCTTTATACTAACAGTGGCCATTAAAAATGGAAATACAGAAAAAAATCTCATGCCTAGTAGCAGTAACAACTCTATGCTTAGGAGTAGATTTGGCCAAAGAAAGATATTGAAAACACTATAAAAATTTATTAAGGAACATAAAACAATGTATGAATAAATAAAAAAGCATACTGTATTATTCATTGGGAAAGCTTAGTTTCATAAAAATCAGTTCTATCCACAAAAGATATAAATCTCATGTAATGCTGATTAGAATCATGCTGGGCCTTTTCTCAAAGCCTGTATTTGAAAGATTTTTCCAGGCTGCAATTACAAAGCATGGAAACATATCTAAAAAGGTTTTATGTAATTCCGTCATGTTACAGAGTTGCCTGTTGAAATGACTGACTGGGTCCCTTATCCCTTAAAGAACCAGTTCCTTCAGGTTTTGTTGTTTTGCTCTTGTTTTTCTTATGAAAAGTCACCCTGGAGCACAGAGTAGCACCTTGGACACTGTCGAAGTTTTGGTAGAATAGAATGCAAAACCGGTTCTGATCTGTGTTGTTAGTCACACCTCCTCTGAATGTTATAGCCAATAGGGACAGGCTGTGTCAACAGGAAACAAAAGATTTACGGTGACATGGAAAATAAGATACCCGTGGTTCCTTCCAGGACTGTTCTCTTCTATCATGCGGGAGCTTGCCAACATCACCCATGATGGACCCAAGTGGATTTTACTAGATGGCGACATAGATCCAATGTGGATCGAGTCTCTGAACACTGTCATGGACGACAACAAGGTAGCAAAAGGGAGAAAGGGAATCCCCAGGTCATCCCTAATCATCTATGAACCCAGTCCTCAGGCACATTTGGAAGTCTTGATTCCACACAAGGGCTGATCCTGAGTACGGACTTATTACTGCCATCTTTATTTTTTAAATTTCTCCAGGTTTATTGAGATATAATTCACACATAATGTTGTATAAGTGTAAGGTGTACAACATGGTGATTTGAAATACCCATATACTGCAAAAAAATTACCATAATAAGGTTAGTAAACACCTTCATTACCTCACATGATTACCTCGGTGTGTGTGTGTGTGTGGTGAGAGATTTTAAGATCTACTCTCTCAGCAACTTCCAAGTATACAATACAATATTGTTAATAGTCACCATGATGTACATTACATCCTCAGGATTATTCATTTTATAACTAAGAGTTTGCACCCTTTTACCCTGACAGCCATTTCCTCTACCCACCCTAACCATCCCCACAAGCACCAATCTACTCTCTTTCTATCAGTTTCTTTTTAATTCCACATATAAATGAAGTCATACAGCACTTGTATTTCTGTCTGACTTATTTCACTTAACAAAATGCTCCCCAAGTCCATCCATGTTGTCACAAATGGCAGGGTTTCCTTCTTTTTATGGCTGAATACTAGATCACTTTATATATATGCAGGCCACATCTTCTTACCATGTACCCATCAATGGATTCTTGGATCATTGCCATGACTTGGCTGTTGTAACTAATGACCCATGTGGATGTGGAAGTGCAGATACCTCTGCAAGACCCTGATCTCATTTATTCTGTGTCTTTAAAAGACATTGAAGAATGGATTCATCCAAATGAGCAACTTTCACTTACTCAAATGTCACTGCCATTGCTCCCACCATTTTCAGCATGGCTATCATTTCCTTCAGAGTCTTCTGCACATAGATTGTTAGAGCTTAAAGGAGTCTTAACTCATCTATTAAATCTTTTTTACTTTTCTCCTTTTTTATAAATAAGGTACCTGAGGTATCAGAAACTAAGCCTGTCAAACACCCTCAGTGGTGACAAATCTTAATTCATGGATAATATATTTTATTTTTATAAACAATGAGAAATAATAAAAAAGCCAATGGGGATGCTCATAAATTAATTAATTAATTTGCAATAGGAAATCCAAATTTACATGAAATTTTGCTCTTAAAAAAAGAACAAAACCAACTGAATGCCAATAAAGTGGCTGTTAAACTGGTAGCTGCTTCTAAACTTGTTCAGAAAGCACATCCAGATTATAAGTTATGATGACTTCAATATTTACAGATTGATAAGAATAAATGTATACTCTCCAGAGGTACTGTTTTAAAAACAACAGTAGTAATGTGAAACCTAAGCTTTGCCCTTTAATAGTATTATTTCAATATGGTCTAGTTCATTTGAATCATTGATATCAATTTAAACTCTTTAGATAACTGTTTTCCTGATCTCAATACACAGACACACCCACAGGGATGGGTGTAGAGGGGGTACAGGAGGAGAGAAAGAGTATTGTTGCAGAAAACAGTTATACAATTGACTCTTGAACAACACAGGTTCAAACTGCACTGGTCTACCTATATGTAGATTTTTCAGTTGACCTGTTCAGTTCAAACCCTCATTGTTCAAGGGTTTACTGGTGGTTAGGAATCTGCATATATGGAATGCTGGCTTAAGTTATATGCAGATTTTCAGCACTCCTAATCCCTGTGTTGTTCAACAGTCAACTATAATCACAAAGAAGAAAATAATCATTCATAGTCCCCACTAGGAAAAGTCAGCCAAATATCCAGCATGTGGCTATGCATCCTCCTCCCCGCCTGACATGGCCCTTCCTGCTGTCCACAGGTGTTGACCCTGGCGAGCAATGAGAGGATCCCTCTGAATCCCACAATGAGGCTCCTCTTTGAGATCAGCCACCTACGCACGGCCACACCAGCCACCGTCTCTAGAGCAGGTATGGCTTTAGAAAGTTAAAAACAAACCGAAAATAGGTGCCTCTGGTGTTATAGATGACATTGCTGGCCTTGTGGGAGGCTCCAAGCAGTAGCTGGACACCCGTCATCTAAAACTCTGGCCTAATTTGCAGTCTTAGTCCACATCCACATGGGTGACAAGTGTCCCAAGGCCAGACCTATGTGACTTTCTTCATTCAGAAATGTCATAGGAACAGGAAGGGAAATGACCCCTGAGATGGCTACTGTCCTCTGACATAAACACCTCAAATTAGGCAACTTTTAACTTCCATGTTGATGGAGATCCCTGAGCACTGCCATTCTCACTACATCCTGGTGGACAAGCAACTTCTACCTTAACCACATTTTCAGCAGAGATCAGAGGATAAAGAGAGCTTGTTTGATCTAGCATAACATCAGATTCTCCTTCAAGGGCCTGTGCTGATGTGAGAAAACACAAGCCCAGAAAATTCTCATACTCTGCATTTGTTCCCTAGGGCTGCCTTAACAAATTATCATAAACCCAGTGGCTTTATTCTCTCACAGTTTAGAAAGTCAGACACTTGAAAGCAAAGTGCCACCCTTCTAGGGGAGAACCCTCCTTGCATCTCCCAACCTAGGAGTTCCTTGGGTTACGGCCCCATGACTCCATCTCCACCTCCATCTGCACAAGGCCTTCTCCTCTGTGTCCCTCCTCCATCTCTTGTAAGGACACTTGTAAGTGTCCCACTCAGGTAATCCAGGGTGATCTCATCTCAAGATCCTTAACTTAGTTACATCTGCAAAGGCCCTGTTTCCAAATAAAGTCACATTCACAGGTTCTAGGGATTAGAGCATGGACACATCCTCTTGGGCCACAATTCAATCCACTGTACACATCTACTCCAATGACACCTATTTCCATCAGTCCCAGCCCTCTTGTCTCCTGCTCTTGGACTTGGACTTAGGGTCCTTCCCAACACTGCTTTCCCTGAGCCGATGTCAACCCATCAGGGTTGGTCCCAAGAGCAAACCAATTTGACCTTTCAGACCTTGGCCAGATCTGTGTTATTTTTAAGTCCAGTCTTCTGTATATTTTCTAACCAGGTAAAATAAGTCTCTGGGGTGGAGAATATACTGACACTTATGGAAAATTCATTGAACAATATTCCCTGTGCTCCCAGGGATCCTGTACATCAATCCTGCAGACCTGGGATGGAGCCCTCCCATCAGCAGCTGGATTGACAGGAGGGAAATCCAGACAGAGAGAGCCAACCTCGCCATTCTGTTTGACAAGTACCTTCCAGCCTGCTTAGACTCACTCCGAACCAGGTGGGCCAAGGGATGTGGAAGGTGGCAAGTGAAAGCAGCAATAAAAAGGCTGTTGGCTCCCACCTTATGTCCACTGATGTTCTTTCTGTCCTGTCCCTGAAGTCAGATGTCCCTAGAGCGTCCCCCTCCCAGCAACTTAGATGGCAAAAGGAAACACACATTAGATTGACCATGGATGCCTGTCATCTGTTCTGGCAGGAAGAGAGAGGAATGAGGGAGAGGAAGATTTAAAGTGCCATTTCTGAACACCACATGGGTATATTCGAAGGAGGCTGTAAGTTGCAATATCAGATAACAATTCTGAGATCCTTCAGTTTTCAGGGCACACAGTCAGCCCTCCTTCAGGCCAGATCAGGCTAGAGGTGAAGATGACACCCGTCAGTGACACCTGAGTCTCACTTCCTACTTCTGGCTGTATATGTTCATGGCCCCGATAATGCAGAATCAGGTATAATTCATCATTTGACCAGTCCTGCCCCTCTGGACACCGAGTTCACTTTTCCCCTTATGGGTTTGCAAAAATAAAAGAGACAAGCCCTGCCCACTTATCACCTAAACAAGAGATTAATTACTTTTAATCAGAAGGATACTTATTATAGCAAGAATATTGGGTGTCCAGAGAGAGGTCCCAATGTTTGGAACCTGTTCTTGTCAAACACTCTCTTTTCTTGCCAGTTGATGCATCATCCTATGAGTCAGGCACCCAACCCTGTAGTTCAGCCAACCTGAACCATCAGGGGCTGCTGCTGTGAAGGCGATGTGACTCAGAGATCCATAGCTCCTGATGACTGAACAACTTAGGGTCGGGGTTATTTTTCCCAGAAATTAAGTCCATCATTCAAAGTGAGTCTTGGCTCCTAATTCGTTGGTCTATCAAACACAGAATGGAGAGTTGTTTACCAGTGTGGAGGAAGAACATTCCAGTGTGGGAGCCTGAGGCACTCTCCTTTCATGTACCCTGCCCCTCACCCTATCAAAGTCCATCACAGTGACCATCAATTTTATATAACTAAAGACTGTGTTGAAATTGAGTAGTTTACATAGTGTTATATTTTTAGATGTTTAAACATTTCTTTTTTTTTATTGTTTGTCTTTTTTATTTTAACAATCCTCATGGATATAAAGCTGTATCTTGTGGTTTTGATTTACATTTCCATGATAACTAATGATATTGAGCACTCCTCGAAGTTGTATCTTCCTTTGTTTGAGTTGTCTTTTAATCAATGATTTGTAATATTTCTTTTTTAAATACATTTTATTGATTATGCTATTACAGTTGTCCCATTTTCCCCCTTCACTCCCCTCTACCCTGCACACCTCCTCCCACCCACATTCCTGCCCTTTAGTTCATGTCCATGTGTCATACTTGTAAGTTCTTTAGCTTCTACATTTCCCATACTATTCTTGCCCTCCCCCTGTCTATTTTCTGCCTACCATCTATGCTGCTTATTCTCTGTACATTTTCTCCCTCTCTCCTCCTCCCACTCCCCTGTTGATAACCCTCCATGTGATCTCCATTTCTATGGTTCTATTCCTGTTCTAGTTGTTTGCTTAGTCTGCTTTTGTTTTAGGTGTGGTTGTTAATAACTGTGTTTGCTGTCATTTTACTATACATGTTTTTTATCTTCTTTTTCTTAGATAAGTCCCTTTAACATTTCATATAATAAGGGCTTGGTGATGGTGAACTCCTTTAACTTGACCTTATCTGAGAAGCGCTTTATCTGCCCTTCCATTCTAAATGAAAGCTTTGCTGGATAGAGCAATCTTGGATGTAGGTCCTTGCCTTTCATGATTTGGAATACTTCTTTCCAGCCCCTTCTTGCCTTCAAGGTCTCTTCTGAGAAATCAGCTGACAGTCTGATGGGAATTCCTTTGTAGGTAACTGTCTCCTTTTCTCTTTCTGCTTCTAGGATTCTCTCCTTCATTTTAATCTTGGGTAATGCAATTATGATGTGCCTTGGTGTGCTCCTTCTTGGGTCCCACTTCTTTGGGACTGTCTGAGCTTCCTGGACTTCCTAGAAGTCATTTTCCTTTGCCAGATTGGGGGAGTTCTCCTTTATTATTTGTTCAAATAAGTTTTCCACTTGTTGCTCTTCCTCTTCTCCTTCTGGTATCCCTATAATTTGGATGTTGGAACGTTTAAAGATGTCCAGGAGGTTCCTAAGCCTCTCCTCATTTTTTTGAATTCTTGTTTCTTCATTCATTTCTGTTTAATTGTTTCTTTCTTCCCTCTGGTCCACTCCATTGATTTGAATCCCAGTTTCCTTCCCATCACTATTGATTCCCTGTGCAGTTTTCTTCATTTCACTTAGCATAGCTTCATTTGTTCATATAATTTGCAACCAAGTTCAACCAATTCTATGAGTATCCTGATCACCAGTGCTTTGAACTGTGTATCTGATAGGTTGGCTATCTCTTCGTCGCTCAGTTGTATTTTTTCTGGAGCTTTGATCTGTTCTTTCATTTGGGCCATTTTTTTTTGTCTTGATGTGCCTGTTACATAGTGATGGGCAGAGCCTTAGGTGTTCACCAGGATGGGGTAACCCACAATGCTGCATTGTGATACTGTTTGTGGGGGATGGATATGAGAGGGAACGATGGTGCTTGCTCCACTGTCTGCTGGATTTGAGTCCCTTCTGCCACTTCCCCAAGCAAACTAGGCCCTTTGGGTGCTGATTTCTGTGTGGGTGGGCTTGTGTATGTTCTAGGACCTTGTGGTTCTCTCCAATTAACTCTCCTGTCAAGCTTCTAGTGCTGGGAGTCTCTCCTGGCACCTCAACCCCCACAGGTATTTTCAATTGGTATTTTGAGGCTTTATTTCCCCGAGCTGGAGCCCTGGGTTGCACTGTCTGTCTCACTCCCCAGTTTTGCCAGGTTTATCTGCGTGTGAATGTGGGATCACCCGGTCCACCAGCCACCTTGTGCACTGTGCCCCTCCACAATCTGCCACCTCACTGGGTTCACCCATTGCCACCCTGCACTGGGGTCTGCCAGCACTTTCTTTTGCTGCAACCCCTCTCTGCTCAGCAGTCCAACTCCACCCCTCCTACCGGTCTGGATGAATGTGTCTGTTTTAACTCCTTGGTTGTTGGACTTCGATACAGTTCAATTTTCTGTCAGTACTAGTTGTTTTTTTGTTTCTAAGTTTTTGTTTTACTTATTTTAGTTGTGCAAGTAGGCACAGTGTGTGTACCTTTGCCTCCATCTTAGCCGTATATCCCTAAATATGTCTTAATTTTGATTTTATAACTTTTATATTTTGGCATCAATAATTATTTTTCCAAACTTCAACATTTTCATAAACCTTTGAAAAGCCTTTACCCACCTTGTGAGCTGTGGGCTCAAAGCAGCCTTGGCAGCAGGCAGTGTTTGGAAGGACAATAGTGGTGAGTGTCACAAATGGGCAAGGGCTGCAAGGAGTTAAAATAGCACAGTAGAAAAAATATTATACCCCTATTCCTTACCTTTTGCTGAGATCATTGTCCAATGTATCCTCTAATTAAAGATTAGGCTGTTTCCCATTCTGGGCATTCAGAAGAAGAGAAGCCAAACTCTTGTCTATCTGTGTATGAGTGTGTGAGTATACACTTGTGTGCTCCTGAGCATGCACAAGCCTCTGAAATAGGCTTTGAAGGCTCTATATTATGTCTATGCAGAAACAACTCTTGTCTAATCTCTGAACCCTATGGTTATCAAGAAATGTGCATAGCTGTCATTTACAGTGCCTGCTCTGTGTGTTATTTCATTTAATTCTCACAACATTGCTAAGGGGACTAACCATCCTATAGATATGAGAACTGAGGTACCACAATGGTCCCGCAGTGTCACAACTAGTCAGTAATCAGCACTTAATTCAAAGTCTTCTGTTTTATTCATCACAGTATTATAAGGCCAGTTTTAGGTGGCCCTGGGACTAGAAGCTGTGTGACGTCAACACATTGTAGTTTTTCTATCAAATGAACCATCCTCACAATGGGTCATTAGAAAGTGTCAACAAGTTGGGCACCAATTCAATGCCAAGAGGAATCCCCAATTTGAGGTGCAGTGAAGAAGGAAACTTTATTCAATTCAAAGAGCTCAACTGTGAAACAACACAACTGTGGAAACAGCAGAGCTATGAGGCCCTCTCTGGCTGGCAGCCCAGCTCTGCTCCTTGCCAGTTTGCTTTGCCTTGCCCTGGCCTGCACTGGTCTGCTCTGGCTTGTGCTGGTTTACTCCCTCTACTGAGACATCCTTGGTGTTTCAGCTCAGCTGGAGGAAAGTGAGCTCTCAGAGCCAGAGGGGAGTTGACGTACAGATAGAGGTCAGATCCCAGGTCCCTGATTGGTTTGTCCTCATGCAAATGAGGACTCCAAATCCTTGCAGTTTAGTTGATCCAAAAGATGCTGTCCTGATTGGCCAAAATGGGGCCATTCTAATTGACTGGTGAAAAAGCTGATAGAAATCTAGCTGTGCAGCTCTGATTGGATGAGGAAAACCTCAGTCCTATTGGTTGAAATAGGATTCCAGGAAACCCTTATAAGGGCTAGTTCAGCAGGCAGGACACAATGCAGACAGGTAGTTCAGTGAAGGCTTCTCCTTGAGGTACTGTTTGCATGAGAGGCCCCTGTGTAGAAATGGCTTCTAGACTCTGTTTTTAAAATTTGAGGCCAGTTAGCCACAAGGAACCCTCCCTGATAAGTATCTTCTTTTTCAGGATCCACAAAAACAACTTTGTTTCCCACTGTTCCTTCAAAATCATTTTATGTGACTGGTGCTCCTCCTGCCCCTGGAGGAGATCTGGGTGACTTCTGGTCACTCCTTGGTAACAAAGCCATCTGATCTCTTCTAGTCACGCAATGTCTCTGTCTCTCTCTTTCTCTGTCATATGCGCCACACACACATACACACACGCGCACGCTAATTTTTTTTTAAACTCCACTTAAAACAAAAGCTTCTCCCAGGCCCCTACAGTTCAGACTGCTTCCAGTGCTCCACCTGCAATGGGAAAGGGGACTGTCCTGGACTCCTCTTCTTACTGTGATGGTTTCCCCTCCCCAGCTGCAGCTTCTGACCCCTCAGGATGGAAGAGAGACACAGAGAAGAGAGTAAGGATCAGGAAAGGTCTCATTGAGTGAAGTCACTATTGGGGCCTTAGTTCCCCTAACTGTGGCAGATTTGGAAACCTGACTCCTCCTCTTTAGAAGCTTTCGTGAGTTCCTTGGGCCCTTTCTCATCACTGGGGAGTGCCCTTTCCTTAAAGTCAGTGCCTCTTCATCATCTCCTCATGCCAACTCCCCCGGGTTGTCCCCTTAGCCAGCATCTAACACAACCCCACATGCTGTAGCCCACACTCAGATAGCAGGCAGCACTCACCCCTCCTTTGCCTTGACAAACTGGTACACAGGCTGCCCCTGCAAGCAACCTCTCTACACCTGACCACAATGAGCAAGCCTCCTCAGAGTTTTCCAGACTTGAGTCCTTTGCCACCTCAGAGTAGTCCTGTCAAAGCCTCAATCTCCAGCTCCCACTTTGAGAAAGCCCTGCCTTCCCTGTGGGAGAGGTGGTGCTCATTGCATGCCAAGAGCTCCCTCCAAACTTCTACATGCTAATTTCTAGCCCTCTGGTGTCTCCCACTCTGATCCTCACTACCCTTGAGAAGAGGAGAGGTGGGGCTGCAAATGGGTCTCAGTTTGAAACATGAGAATAGTTGGCCCAGTATTGTCTTGATGCTTCACACAAAGCAGAGCCTGAGATGGCTCCATTCTGACATTCTGTTAAAAATATGTGTCAAAGAAATGAAGGAAAGCCTATCAAGTACTCAGTTCTCTCGTTACTCCTGAAAGTAATACCTAGACTGGCCGTTTCCACCCTTTTCATCTCACAGCACACATAAACTACTAAAATTGTGCGGCATACCAAAAATATATATTTTTTGCTGATCTGACCAAAATATAGGTATAATTTTGATTTATTCATGCCAGACAGCTATTGTTGTGTCACTGTTGTCATTTCTTTACTTGACAATCTGACGAAAAAGAGGTCAGTGCCCCCTGACTAAATAGCCAGGTATTACATGTTTTAAAATTCTTGTCACACACTAGTGAAAAGTTTCTGGCCTAGACTATTAGACCACTTTGTAGCATTGTTGTAAAGGTTGCGACCAGCTGAAAAACCAGCACAAATACAAAACACTGAAGAGAACGGAAGGCTGTGAAACTCTGAGACCCAGGAAATGGCTTCTAAGGTGTCAATTGATGGCACTGCTCTTGTCACAGTGAACCCTGTGTTGGGTGGCCCTAGGCGGGGCCCAGTGGGCGGGCACATGGGAGGAGTCCAGGGTGTGGGTATGTGGTGCACTCTGTGTGAACGTGAGGTGGGATTAGTGTCGGTGTGTGCATGTGTGTTCACGTATGTGCTCCTGCTCCCTTGGGCATAGATGCGCCTTTGTGCAACTCTTGATAGCTGCTTTTCATTCAAGACCTCTGAAGCCAAGATTAAAAGTATAAAGCCAGGCCAGGACAAAGTCACAGAGGTACGTTTTTGGAAGAGGCACTATAACCAGTCAATCGTAATTGTATGAAATAGCCATGGACCCTGGCCCACCCTGCCCGGCAGCTAAGACGTGGGCCCCAGAGAAAATGTTTCCAATATGTGTAACTGACAGAACTCCTCTGAGCTGAAGATGTGGAACCTCAGAGTTACACCCACTTGACTTGGCTGCTTTGACAATTGCGGAAACTATGAAAGTGGGGGAAACCACAGAGATATTTAGTCCTTTGGCTGCAGTTGCCTACATTCCCAAGGAGTAGGAGGGGATCATCAATGTTCAGAGAAGGGAAGAGGGGAGGGGAGGATATTGCAGAAATGGAAGCTTCCCATGAGCGCTCTGGGCCCTTACATCTTTCCAAAGGTCACTGACCCCTAATGGCTGATGACAATAAAGGTTTAAGTAGCACCATGGTCCTCTGGATTCCTAAAAAAGTTGACAGATCATGAGTGCATCAAACCCAGATGGGGTCCCCAGCTATCCAGCAATGCCTCTAGGATGGAAACCCCAGTGTTTCATTACATATCTGATGTCTCTCTGTAGATTTAAGAGGATAATTCCAGTCCCAGAGCAGAGCATGGTTCAGACACTGTGCCACCTTCTCGAGTGCCTCCTGACCAAGGAGAACATCCCTGCAGACTGCCCCAAGGAAACCTATGAGCTTTATTTTGTGTTTGCTGCCATCTGGGCTTTTGGCGGAGCGATGATCCAAGACCAGGTAAGAGGATATGTTGAGGTTAACATTCAACATTCAAGTCCATAGTGGCAAAAACAGTTCTTCCAGCAAAAAAGTGAGAGGACAGCTAAATGCCAGAGTTAACATGAAAGCCTCAAACTGCAGATATCTACCCATTGCTCTGCTAAAGACATCAGTTCCCACAGAAGGGCCCTGTGATGTGAGACATGAGATTGGAATGCATTTGGAGCTGTAGCTTTTCAAGTTATTGTTGTATTCCCAATTGCATGGAGAGCAGTAATGTTTGAGTTTCAGCAACTGCAGGTATAAGTACAGTCCTTTTCACAGTGTGTTTTATAGGCAAAATGATATTGTGCTGTAGAAGCTCCAGTAGGAAGAATCTCTTTAGTCTTCTAAATATGATCCAGAATAAGCATGCACCAGTCTTCTGTACCAGGCCAGCCTAACCACTCTGCCCTCATACCCTGAAAGGCAGAGCTGTTCCTAGAAGGCTGGGCTGAACCAGGGTGGCATCTAGCACACTATATTGGCCACCGTAGCTTCATGCTCTTTATTGGAAGGAATGTTGGCTTGGAGTATCTTGGCATCCTAGTACCTAAAACTTCCTGCATTCCTAGCCTTGCTCTTTACTCAGTTTCCTCCAAACAAAAGGTAGTTTATCTAGAAACAGCATGTTCAAAATTATGCAGATCAGTCTTTTAAAACTGACTCTAGCTGTCAGGAATGTCATTGGAGGTTAAGAACACAGGCTCCAAATTTGAACAGAGTTCCAAAACTGGAACTCTGCCACTTATTATCCAAAGGACACTGGCAAGTAACTCACCTCTCCCTACCTTATTCTGCCCATGTGTACAAAGGAGATGAGTGTGGCAATAGTGAGGATGGTTGTGAGAACTAAGTATTAATTGCCAACATAAATATAGGCAAAGCACTTAAAATGGAGTTGGCCCGCAGGTGTGCTTATTATTAATATTCTCCTAAATATTCAGATTTTGAATACTCAGATTTTGAATATTTAGAAACTGAATATAACTACTCAGTTTCATTTTAAGTATCTAGTGCCTCTCTCACAACAGCGCATTAAACCAAGCTACGGATGCTGTAGAGTTATGATTTACTCTTTCTGACCTGGGTTGATTGTGGGCTCTTCTGAGGAGAGAGGTAAAAAGTCTCAACCTCCCAAGGCAGAGCCATGTTCTAAGAATGCAAAATGGAGGTGACCTGGAAGAATAAAGAATTTATTTCTTGTTTTCACAGGCTCTGGTTGTAACATCCACCCCACCTCTCATCACCTCCTAACATGTTCCTTAGTACTCAAAATTCAGAAAGCAATTCTCACAGGCTGTGGACACTGTGCTTTTCTCCCTCTTCCTCTCCACAGCTCAGTGTAGATGGGAAAGGGGAGATCTCCAAGGGCAGGAGGATGCCTAGACTGGGAGTTTGATGGGGAGAATTTTATCCTGTCTGATCCACAGCCCTTGGAGCTTTGACATCTTGACATTTCCCCTTTGTGGCAAGGATGCAGTGAGCCCAGCAGGACAGATGAGACCTCGCTGCAATGCACAGAGACCCAGAATGCACAGGTTGCTGCTTTCCATCAAATGCTGTGCCAGTCCTGTGGCTGCTGAACTATCAGGCAGCAACCACTGCCGGGCTTCTCTCCCATGCCGGTGCAGAAAGCAGTGGGACATCAAGAGAAAGATACCAGTCAATTTTTTCTTTCTCTGTATGGAAAAACTTAAATCCACTCAGCTCTTTAAAAGCCCAGAGAAAGCCTCCCTCCAGGCACTCAGGCTCCGGGGCTCTGGGAGCCACAGGCAGCCCTGCTGGCACAGGGAGAGACGATGAGGGAGAAAGCTTTTAGCAGCAGGGAACACTCAGACCCCTACCCCTGCATCCACGCCCAACGACAAAAACCGTGCTCCAAATGGAAAAGTAAGAAGTTGGCCAAGATATTGACATCACAAACCCCAATGGGGATTACATTTAAAAAGCAAAGCAGAAACACTAAATACAGCCCATACAGAGTAGAAAGCCCCATGATAATAATGGGGGGCAGGAGGGAGTGCTGACTAAATGCTTTACGGAAGTTGCAGGAAATGATCTCTCAGAAGCAACAATCCCCCCAAGAGTACTGGATTGGGAGACTAAAATCCTGTATTGAACTCCTGCTTCTGCTATATGCTTCTAGAGCTTTTGTATAATCTTTTGAGCTTTTGTCTTTTCAGGTATAAAATAGGAATGATTTTCACCAGCCAGGATAAGGTAGAGCATTTTGAAGATTAAGTGAGGTGACGTTTTGTTCAAAACTCTGCTCCATGATGACAGTACAACCTCGGTGTCCTCAAGTCCAAAGGGCAGGAAGGGGACCAGAGAATTTGCAAAATTGGAAGGAGATGGGGATTTTGGAAGGGGCTTCTTCACTGAGGTCACCACTGAGGAGACGCCTACTTGTTAAACAGAGCAAAGGCTGTGGGATAATTCAGCAAAGGAAGCCTTGTCTTCGCAGTGTCCAATTACAGGAGAAAGGGGCCTACCCAGAAGGCCACTTATAGCTTTCTCTCTGCTGCTCCCTGATTTTAAAATTTCAGAAGGTACCTTAGGAATTTTCTTTTCTAGGATCCTCATTTCACAGATGAGGAAACTGAAGCACAGAAAGCAGGAACTTCTCTGTGGTTATATACCTGACTCCCCTCTGAGTCTTCTTACTCAACCCCTCCCCTGACCACCATGCTCCCAGGTATCCTGGCCACACCACCTCGTTCATTCCATCACAGGCTGCCACCCTAGGCATGCTCAGTTTCAGGAGTCAGTCTGTCTCTGCGGGAGTTCTTGGCCATACTGGTCCATCTGTGGTCCTGTATTCTCTCCTCTGTATTCTTGTACTTCCCTCCCTCCCCCACCACCCACGATGGCCCTGCAATAAGCCAGTGCCATGGTCAGAGGGGCATTCACACACATTCAAGGGAGGCCGTGCTAGCTGCACCTGACCCAGGGCTGGCCCACCGCAGATAGCATCTGTCTTTGAAGAGCTGGTCCCTCAGGCAGACCTGCACAAGCAGGAGCACTGTGTCTCTTGCCCTGACCTTCTGCCTGACACCAGTACAGCCTGTCCAGGTTTCTCAGGTTCTGAGAGCCTTGACAACCCCCCCCCTCACTTTGTTTTGGCAGCTTGTGGATCACCGGGCAGAGTTCAGCAAATGGTGGCTGGCTGAGTTCAAGACGGTCAAGTTTCCTTCCCAGGGAACCATCTTCGACTATTACATAGACCCAGAGACCAAAAAATTTGAGCCATGGTCCAAACTCATCCCCCAGTTTGAATTTGACCCTGAGATGCCTCTGCAGGTGAGTGTGGCTGAGTGACCAAGGAAGTGCAATCACCCCAAGGGTCTGCAGTGACTCCAGAAACAGTCCCTTCTCATTATTCGAGAGTTTTGACCTTGTTGGGAACTGGTCAGCTCCAGCTACTAGCATTTCCAGAGGAAACTGTAGGTGCACAAAGTCACAAGTTCCTCTGCAGAGACCAGATACTTAATTACCAGATCCACTAGCAACGTGGAGCAAGGCTGGGGAAGATGGCAGGGGCAGAAGGTTCTGAATATGATAGAGAGGCCCCAGGGAGGCAGACAGAGCTGGTAGAGGAGGGAGGAGTTGCTCTCTACTCAGAGAATGGGCTGGTAGAATGGTCTTACTGTGGATGTTAGGGAAGACCCTCCTGCCCATGGTAGCTACATCCACCATGATAGCAGAATTCCCTCTTCTGAAATGCTCTAGAACATTCTGTGCTGCACCTGTTTCTCCCACAAGCCCCTGGCGTGCTCATTGCATTCCTGTTCCAGGCTTGTCTGGTGCACACGAGTGAGACTATCCGAGTGTGCTACTTCATGGAGCGGCTCATGGAGCAGCAGCGACCACTCATGTTGGTGGGGACCGCAGGCACAGGCAAGTCGGTGCTGGTGGGAGCCAAGCTAGCCAGCCTCAATGCGGAGGACTACCTGGTGAAAAATGTACCATTCAACTACTACACCACTTCAGCAATGCTGCAGGGTAAGGGATTCAGAGGTCATGGCAGGGGGTGGGGTGCCTGAGTGGCCCTGTCACCTGACACAGAGATGGAGCAAAGTGGCAGGTACTTGTTCAGCTGGACAGTGCATTTTTTCTCACAATATCCTTCTCACCTTTTCCCTCCTTTCTCTCCCATAACACCTCTGTCCCACTTCTCCTACACACCTTAGCACAGCCTCCCCTACCCATCCTTTCTCCCCACACTCTTCCCTGACCCACTAAATTCCTCCAGGGCAGGAGTTCAGCATAAAGCAGTTCAGCACCTTTGTGACAAAAAAAACCCCTAAAAATCCTTTGAGAGATTTGCATGGGCTTCTGTCACCTGACATGTCTCTCAAGATCATTCTATTAATCCCTCACATTTTATAGATGGGGAAACTGAGGCACGGGTAAAAATACATGATTGCCCAAGGTCACCACCAAGCAGCAAGGCTGGCATGGCACTTTAGTCTTCTGCCCACACTGAACCTGCTTTTCACTGGAACGTTACACACTGACCTTCCTAGGGGCCCAGGACCCTTCAGGGCATGGCTTCCGGCTGAGAGAGTTAGTACAGGCATTTCCCCTCACTGGAGTCACTTTCTCCTTGGCCCTCACTTATGATAGGGTCTCCTGTTTTATAGAAACATTCAACACACTAACCCTGGAAATAGCTTACTTTCGAAGAACCACCCATACCAGCCTCTTTGTAAGAGGAGGAAGTGGCAGGGTGAGGGAAAAAACCCTGCTCTTATGCCTTGCATGGTAACAGGCTTGCCCCACTCCTTATATCCCAGCCCCACCACTAGAATGTAAAATCCACTGAAAGTGAGGAATTCAGTGTGTGTGCTGCTTACAGATTGGTAAATTATCTTAATATAAGCCATAGCTTATAACATGAAAAATGAACATGGCATCATCAGGCCTTAGGCTGGCAGACTTGCAAAACAGGCTTCATTTGACCCCCACCTGCTCAGCCTGGACCATTTTTATTTATCTGATCCTTCTGCAGCCCATGTCCAGTGTCAACCCCAGAGGCAACCCCAGTGTTGCTGGGTCACTGCTGTCCCCAAGCCCATGTGAGATACCAGCTCACTTCCTACCTTCTTTCTGCACTGTTTGCCACCTCTTCCAGGGTGAGGGTCCAGCCAGCATTGCATGCTGGTAGGGATAGTGCTGTGTCTGCTCTCTACATGTCATAGCAGCTGAGTGGCTACAGCTTATTGGTGGAAGTTAAAGTTGTCCCCTCTTTCCCCCTCAGTGACAAAGAGACCTCTCAATGGGCTTCATCCACTGACAGGATGGTAAAGGTTTTACACCTTCAGCCCTAACCTAGCAATCCTCTGTGGTTCCCACATGAGTGTTAACAAGTAAGGCAAAGTGAAACAATGAAGGCTTATGTTGAAACTTCACTAGTTTATCCAGGGTGTGAGCATCTTCTATTTGGCTACTGAAAGAATACTTCTGCATTTTTTTTGGTGCTGTTTGCAATGTAAACAGCTACAAGCAAATATATTTTTAAGTTTAAATTGCATGAATATTTTCCTCTCACTTTTTGCTAAGTCTATACAATCGACAAAACAAATCAAGCCCTGGTCTGCATGCTTGCCCATTTCCTTAGTGTAAATGCTCCCATGATGACCAGTTTCCAGTGGAGAAGTGAGGCACAGTAGCACGCCATCCGCAGTACTTCTGTGTTACAGATAAAATCAACCAAAACAACCTCAGGCACACAGATAATGGCAAGGTGTAGCAAAATTATTTGAATCTGATGAATTTTGAATATTTATTATCTTTGTTTTAATATAATTTACTTAATTGTAAACTTATCTAATTTTTAAAATAATGGCTATGTCTAACCACTGCAAAATTCCCTCAGTCCTAACAGCCCCAGGGATGACTAGCTTCCTCGTCACCCCTGAGAGTGCAGCTGCCAGCATGCTACACAGGACCACAACCTGTCTTGGGCTGGCACCACCGCATTAGCGCCCAACCACGGTCATGAGCAGACTTCCCATGCCTAGCTGGTTCAAGTCTTCCCCCCACCCTTGAATTAAAAGAGGGAATTTGTTTATTGAGAGGAAGAGAATACAAGCAATATAAAAATCAAAAGTTTATCTGACTTTGACTTTTTTCCTCTTGTCAAATGGGGGAATTTTATTTGTACATTTTCTAAGAGTCCCAATCTGCTCATGAAATCCTCATATGGACAAAGCTTTGGGGCAGAGATTCCTTAAGTGACCACTGGGGAGCACTCTTACCAGGGCAGGGGTAACTGCTCAGTGTGGCCCACTTCTCCCCCTCTGCCCCATGTGTACTACAAAATAGTCACCGCCTGTGATGGGGAGCCCAGCAGCTAGTGAACGGGAGCTCCAGAAGCCCACTCTGCCATCTCAGCACTGGTCCAGGTAAATTTATTATTTTGTCCACAGCCACAGTGTATTTTTGACTTTCCAAAAATCCAGGGAACTTCTCTTCCATGAACACACTCAGGTCTTCCCTTGCTAAGCAGTTTCATCCCCAGCAAGTTTCTGAAACATGAAAACCATGGTGCCCACTGCGTGTTCCATTTGAGACGGCATTTTGGGGAGGTCTGGACCAGAGGCGTGGCAGGATTGCTTGGCTGGCCAGGATGTGCGACCAGTGAGTCTGGTTTGCATCTTAATTCTGTTTGGTCCACCTAACATAGTTTCTCTTTCTTGTTCCTGGAAAGATACACCTCTACATGCATTGCAAGGCTTAAATTCAATGATTGATCAGATGACCAGCTCTGTCAATTTGCATCAATTCTTGCTATTACTTACAACTACACTGATGACAATGGTGATGATAACGATGATAATGATGGTAACTAATGTATCAAACATCCACCAGGTATGTGTTAGGCATAATCTTAAGATTAGGTTTTTACATCAAAACAGCCTGGTACTGAAAAAAAAAAAAAAAAAAAACAGCCTGGTACTGGCATAAAAACAGGCACGTGAACCAGTAGAACAGAACAGAGAGCCCAGAAATAAACCCAAGTCTCTGTGGTCAATTAATATTTGACAAAGGGGGCAGCAACATCAAATAGAGTAAAAATATCCTCTTCAACAAATGGTGTTGGGAGAACTGGACAGCTACATGCAAAAAAATGAAACTAGAACACCAACTTACACCTTACACAAAAATAAATTCAAGGTGGATAAAAGATTTAAATATAAGCTGTGACACCATTAAAGTCCTATAGGAGAACATAGACAGGAAAATCTCAGATATTTCACACAGCAACATTTTTACTGATATGTCCTGTAGAGAAAGGGACATAAAGGAAAGAATAAACAAATGGGATCTCATCAAAATATAAAGCTTCTGCATGGCTAAAGAAAACAGTATCAAAATAAAAAGAGAACCAACCATATGGGAAAACATATTTGCCAATGATACCTCAGACAAGGGTTTGATTTCCAAAATATATAAAGAACTTACACAACTCCACTCTAAGAAGACAAGCAACCCAATTAAAAAATGAGCAAAGGACTTGAATAGACACTTCTCCAAGGAGGACATACAGAGGATCCAGAGACACATGAAAAGATCCTCAGTATCATTAGCTATCAGAGAGATGCAAATTAAAACCACAATAAGATATCACTTCACACCAGTCAGAATGGCCATTATAAACAAAGCAACAAACAACACATGTTGGAGAGGTTGTGGAGAAAAGGGAACCCTAGTGCACTGTTGGTGGGACTGCAGACTGGTACAACCACTATGGAAAACAGTATGGAATTTTCTCAGAAAACTAAAAATGGATCTGCCTTTTGACCCAGCAATTCCACTGCTAGGATTATATCCTAAGAACCCTGAAACACCAATCCAAAAGAACCTTTGCACCCCAATGTTCATAGCAGCACAATTTACAATAGCTAAGTGCTGGAAGCAACCTAGATGCCCATCAGTAAATGAATGGATCCAAAAACTATGGTACATTTACACAGTGGAATTCTATGCCGCAAAAAGAAAGAAGGAGCTCCTACCCTTTGCAACATCATGGATGCAACTGGAAAGCATTATGCTAAGTGAAATAAGCCAGGCAGTGAAAGATAAATACCATATGATTTCACCTTTAACAGGAACCTAAACAACAAAACAAAGAAACAAGCAAAATATAGTCAAAGACACTGCATTAGAGGACAGGCTGAAAGTGACCAGAGGAGAGAAAAGAGGGAATTTCAGGGGAAAAGGGGAAGGGTTTACAGGAACAAAGTTAAAAGACACATAGATAAAAACTAGGGGGAGGGTGGTAATGGGAGGGAAGTTGGGGGGGTGGGTGGGCTTGATTGGGAGTAAAGGGGAGAAAACTGTACTTGAACAATCATTTAAATAAAATGGGGAAAAATGTTAAAAAAATAAGAAAATTGAAAACAACATATTTTTAGATAATAGAGAAGCCATTCCCTAAATTTTGATACTTCTGAATTATGGAACACAATGCAACAATTAAAATCAAGCTTTGGGGCCTCTTCCTAGGCAGGTGCTCCCCAAGGAAAAGACTATATTCAGTTGGAACCTGAAGATCATGAAGACCAGTGGTGAGAAGCCAGACAAGTTCATCTCCTAGGCCAAACGATATCCTTGAGCTGGAGATGAACTTGGACCTCAAGGTCCAGCTATGGGAGCAGAATATAACAGCAGCCAAACCCATCATAGAAACTTCAGAATATTTTTGTTCCCAACACCAACAGACACACTGGGGCCAAAGTCCCCCACAGGAACTCAGCTGGCTCTACCCACTCTGCCTGGTCACCATGGAGACGTGGCTACAGAGAGACCTACGTTCCACGTTCCATGTTCAGTGCAGTGAAAGAGAGAACAGACTCCATTTGGTTCTAAAATGCTGTAGAGGGGAGGGTCAAGGGATGCCTGAGCATCTTCTTGTGCCCACCTGGCCCAGGAGTCAACCTCAATTGAGGACGGGATGCTGGCCCGGCCGGAAGCAAGGCTGCCAGTGCCAGAGGAGAGTGAGCTCAATGTGGTGGAGATGGGCCTGGCAACGCCAGGACTTCAGTTCTCAGAGGAGTCAGACGACGTTAAGAGCCCCGGGACTGGGCTCCTGCTGCAGGGAAAAGGCTGTGTGGTTCACTTTTTCTCCCCCCACAGAGTGTGGACCAGGGATCTCAGGGACCAGAGTGCCAGGGCTGTCCATTCCAGGACAGTGGTGCTGCTGAGGACCAGAGCACCATCCGAAACCATGGTGCCCCCCTGGGATCCGCCAGCAGGTGAGCATCGGCGTGCTGCTCAAGGCTGCCCTAGTCAGGACCAGGCTGAGCTGTGATTTGTGTAGATGCAGTATGGTCTGGCCTCCTGCTGAGCTCAGACCCCATAAATGAAGAGCACTTGCAGCAAGGGGCGGCTGCCTGCACACCTGGCAGGCCCTGACCCCACCTCCTAGTCATCTGTCTTCTGTCACTCTCAATGACCTGTGGGACGAAGGCCGGATTCTGGGAGCAAGTTTTCCGAGGCCTCCAGTATTTTCCCTACATTGTATTTTCCTTTTATTATTAATTTTTGGAAACCCGAGAGGCCAACAAAGGTCGACACACAGCCTATAGAAAAGACAGTGGAGATGATGAAGCTTGACCAGCAAATAAAAGAAGTTCAAATCCAGCGAAGAGTTGTCACGAAGGAAACTAGGCTGCTTGCCAACAAGCAGTGCCTTGTCCAGGCTGCCACTAAATCCATGCTGGGAAAGCTGACCAACAAAACTAGGGAGTATTGAGGGGAAACTGAAAATCAGTAGAACAATTCTGCACAAGAAAGTGGTAAGATCCTGTGAATGAGATAAAAATTAGCCTCCTAACATGCCAAATGAACTTTGGAGCTTGAGATGCATCTCTTGGTGAAGGAAAAGCTAGAATCCAATTTGAAGCAGCAGTGGCAGGCAGTGAGGGAGAAACAGTACAGAGAACTGCAGGCATTATAGGAGGAGCTAAAGGAAGCCCATGCCGAGGCAGCTGCAAAGGCCTACTCCCAGTACCTCCAGGAAAACCCATTCCTGCAGAAGCAACTGAGTGAGGCCCCTGTGAGCATGCTGGGTAGGAGAGAAAGTGGGGAGCTGAAGAGGAAGGCCTGGGCCTGGGAGGCAGAAGCAGAGAGGCATGCTTCTCAGTTGCGCCACGACCACTGTACAGAGAGCCAGTGGTCACACAAAGAGTTAGTGCAGCAGGCCCAGCACAGCCGGGAGGTGCAGGTCACCCAAAGCCACTTGAACAATCAGAAGCAGCAGCTGCAGCAGGAACAGTGGTCTACAGAGCGCCTCATCCAAGGCAGGCAGCGATGCAGCAACAGGGTCATCCAGAGACCTCAAGAACCCCCTCCCTTGGCACCACATCAAGGATGGATCCACAGTAATTCCTAAACTGTCCTGAGTCAATACGGACTGGAACACGCATTCTTAGGTGCTGCACAGCACTGGTTAGGAAGGCTGTGGTATCTCATTGCTCCTGTAAAATGCCCATCATGAGGTGTTTGTATGTAGGATTGGGTGCTTTTCTCCAGCCCTACTGCTAGGTATCTGTATGACCAGCTTCTCTTAATTAGGTTTTTCTTTAATTAGTTTCTTGTTAATCAACAGGATGTCCCTCAAACCTCCAGATAACCTAATACCACTGGCCAAGCACTCACATGAAACCAGGTCCAGAAAATCACCTTGAGAAAGTGGAAGGGAAACAGTTGTGTGACTTATTTCGTCTCACTGAATCAGATTTCTTTATAGAAAAAGCACCCGTAAGAATAGCATCTCATATTGACTTTACATAGTGCTTTCTGCTCTGTAAACAACCAACATCGGTTTATCCTCATGCCTTTTGGCCAACTCAACACAAAGCAAATGTTTTTAAGCTTTTTTTAAAGTTCCTGCCACTGACCAGGTAGCTCCCTCTATAGTTTTCTTAGGAGTGAGAAGGGGCTTTAACAACAGTGAAGCCAATAATCACTGGGCAAAGACCAATGCAGCCCTTATGGGTTCAGCTTTTGGTGAACTGAGCAGTG
The DNA here is from genome assembly GCA_004024845.1 of Tonatia bakeri. Classification (NCBI taxonomy): domain Eukaryota; kingdom Metazoa; phylum Chordata; class Mammalia; order Chiroptera; family Phyllostomidae; genus Tonatia; species Tonatia bakeri. Next base: position 18,717 of record PVIA01009862.1, on the reverse strand, counting down.
AAGGAATAATAAAGGGGACATATATCATGTCAAATCTTTTTAAAATGTTGTGAAGAGATACCTCTAGAATCAGTGAGGTGGCTGAATGCCTCTGCTTATTTTAGGAAAATGTATCAAAAATGTTTTTAAATATCTAGACAACTTTTTAAAGAATCTGTGCCTTCTATTTCTCTAGCAACACCCTAAATTCTAAAATGACAAGATTACTTAACGTTAAATATAGTAAGTACTTCAGTTTTAGGCCCCTATTACATTTTCTTCCTGTGTGGGCACTTACTAGCACATGGAATGCCTTTTGTAATTAATATGTGCCATGTATTTATGCCTTTTTAATGAATCTGGGAATAGTAGTTTAAATTAATAAAGACTTTTTAGACTTTTAGGGTATTTTTTTTTGCATTTATAACATATTGATGTCTAGGACAAAAACTTATTTGAATGCTGAATCCTGGTACAGGAATATAACTTAATATTTTAATATTGCTTCTCTATGGGAAACTATAATGAACTTTACATTCCAAAAATTGTCAGTAAAGAAAAAGTTCAAAATAATTTTCTTGAATTTTATTTTATTGATATGTGAAATTAATTCCTTTAAATTGTATTAAAAAAAAGGACTCTCAATGTGCCTTTAAGTTTTAGCTTCAATAATTTTTCTGTTAAATATGTAATTTCTTTATTAAACAGACTTTTTGTTATTAAAAACTAAAAGCCTACTTGAGTTAATAAAAATAATCAAGTTTTAGGGGAATATGTATTTATCATATGAAGATGTTTACAATATGTGAAATTTAAAAAAGAACAAGTAGAATATGAGTATAATTCTGACTTTGTAAAGGGAAAATCTAGCAGAGCAAATACACTAGGATGAAATACACCAAACTGTTGAAGGTAATGCTTATGGCTAGGTGAAGAACTATAGGTAATTTTCATTTTCATCCTTATGATTTGCTATGCTTTTTATCAGTATATAATGAATATGCTTTGTTTTTATAATCATGCAAAGCATATTATTTTTGAAAGAATAAACACAAAGCCCTCACAATATATCTAAATCTTACCGTGAAAATTAGATAATGTGGAAAGAATAGCTCAAACACAGGTACACAAATCATGCTGATGTGAAGTAAGACATTACTAATGCTCCATGTCAAAATGTGCTCAGGCAACGAGTCAACTAAGCTGGGGATTCCTCAAGGGCAGAAGCCATGAAGTAGTGTTCAGAAGTGGTTACATGAGGTAACCCGGGTTGGAATCCTGGCATTGTCCTCAGTAGCTGGATAAAGTTCCTTAATTTCTCTAAGCCTGTTTTCTCATTTGTTAAAAGATTTTTTAAAAGCTGGTGATAATACATAATGGGGCAGCTCTTCGGGATCAATGATATAATGCATGTCAAATTGTCGGTATAAAGCAGGGTCCTGGTAATGTTCCATGAACGCATAAATGAACTGCTCTAGGTTCCGAGACTGGGGGACTCGGTGGGACTGGAATGGCCAGGGACGTCCCTAGAGAGGGGTCAGATGTGATGGCTTACACGGTCTTTCAACCTGGGACATGAAAGAAGCAGTAACATCGGCATCCGCAGACCCAAATTCTCATTCCAACAAAGCGTTTAACCTGCCTTAGTTACAAAGTGGGGATAATGGGTCTTTCTTTGCCTACTCATGGAGTTTGTTACAATAATAAACTTCATTCATCTATTCTTTAATGTAATAAATGATTTTCAAACATCTTACTTTATGCTAGATAATATTCTGTGCTGGGGGTACAACAATCAGAAAAACAGAGATTACTGTCCCAGTGCAGGTGGAATGCAGGGGGTATGACAATAAACAGGATAAATAAGGGAAATATATAGGATATTAAGTGATAATAAGTGTTATGGAGAAAAGTGAAGCAGGGACAGGGACTAGGAGGGGGTGGTAATTTTAGATAGAGTGGCAGGGAAGGGCTTACTGAGAAAGAGGCATTTGAGTGAGTATCTGAGGTAAGTAAGAAGCACTATGTGAGCATTTGGGAGAAAGGGATTCCAGGCAGAGGAAAGTTCAGAGCAAAGGCCCTGAGGCAGAGTGGAGGGAGTGAGGAGGGGAGCGGTAGCAGAGAAAAACAGATGCAAGGTCTGTGGATGGAACCAGACTGGCTTTTTGCCTCAAGTGAGATGGGCTGTCACCCCAGAGTTTTAACAAGGGACTGGCTGCCCTGATTTATATCTTAGGAGGATACCTAGTCTGCTGTTTTGAGAATACGGTGAAGGGGACGAGGGTGAGAGTAGGAAGGCCATTTGGGAGGATTTTGTAGTTACTAGATGAGAGCCAATGAACAAGGATGGTAACAGTGGAGACAGGGAAATGAGATAACAAATACGAACTCACTTTGAAGATGAAAGGGCTCCTTAAACATAAGATCTGGTCGAACAGCGCTGGAGGGCAGCTGGTGTTGCTACACAGGACCCCCGGCTGGGTGCCGAGTGCTCCACACGGGGAAGTTTGGTAAGGCGGTGCGGAGGAATTCCTGCCTGGCTGTGGGCCGAGCCCTCAGCACTTGTTTATCACAATGCAGAGCCCAGGCCACGTTTCTTTGTATGTGTCGTGTGTTTGGCGCCTTCAACATCAGCACGTTTGCTGGCACTTAAACCCACTCTGCTCCTCCAGTTACGGCTGGAAACAGAATAGCCTGCTACAGTTCTGTCTGTCAGGGGCACTCGGCAGGCCTTGGCCAAGAAGGGACCAAAGTGTGCGCGCCTTTCCCTAGGGGGCTTCTCTTCCTCTGGGGCACTTAGTGTGTCCGTTTGAAAGAATCCACTGCCTTCCAAGGCCACTTGTCACTAACTGACAGGCTTCTCTCCTCAACAATCTTTTAGAAGCACAAAGAGCTTAATCAACCCAAATTACAGGGTCTAATTATTTTCAGGAGTTGATTTGAATATCACTGCTTTGGGAGGAGGAGAAACAAGTCTTTCTAAGGGGAGAATTTCTTCTTGAAAGGACTGTTCTCACAAACACATCCTTGGCAGCCCATTAATTATATTTCGTTTTGACAGATCTCTTACATAGTTGTTATATCTTTAGGGGGAAAGAAGGTGTTGGGTGATTAATTGGTTGATAGTGTATGTTAATTGGATGCTAATTAAATTTAAATTTAATTCATATTTTAAACACTTAATTTAACTCAGGACCAGAAAATTAGAATATTCAAGCTTCTTGAAGGAACTTGTCTTTCTATCTGTCACCTTCTATGTCTATTGGCACTTTCTCCTTATTTACAAACTTGTTTTTCAAGAGAAAGAATCAGAGGGTTCTTGGAGCTTCCAGCTATAATAGGAAATGTTGGTTCTTGCAATGCATAAATATTTAATTGCTTGATTGAAAAAAAATACATATACCTCCACCCTACTACTTACATTTGTTCTAAACAAGTCCTGTCAGGTAGGGAAACGATCCTGTTGGGTTCTGTTCCCCTGGCTGGATAATTGAAGTGATACCTCCCAAAGCGAGTTTGCTCTGAGTCTCCAGAAAGGCCCTGAGATGCTGTGGGAGGAGCCAGACAACCTGAAGGTGCTGGGAAAAAGGCAGGGTTCATGATACTGGAAACTTCTCAGAAATTCTCTGAGACCTTAGAACAGTCAAAGAGTCTTCTGTTTCTCGTCTGGTCTATAAGCAAAGAAACCTGTGACCACAAGTATGCCAGGAGGAGCAAGGGCTTTGTCGCTTGCCCTGGATTTGCACACTTGCTCCACCTTCGAAAAGTGCTTTGTTCTCCTGAGCCTCAGTTTCCTCATCTCTAAAACGGGATAGTAGTGCTAGTCTGACTATGACATGGTAAGGGTAAAGGGAGACAATTAATGCTTGTGAAAGCCTAACACACTGCACAGAGTAAGAAGTTCAATGCCTGTAGGGCACTGTTGGCAGCACTGCCAAGCCATTCCAATGTCACTGGTCCTGTAGAACACCTGCATCCAGGAGTGACTACTGCTGCTGTTAGCACACACATACACGCTGTACCCCAACCTGTCCTTGACCTCTGTACTGTCTTGGTCCTGACACCTGAGGTTTGAATATCCTTTTCTCATTAACTGGCTTTCTCATCAGCTGTCTTGGAGAAACCTCTAGAAAAGAAGGCTGGGAGAAATTACGGCCCCCCAGGGAACAAGAAGCTCATCTATTTCATTGATGACATGAACATGCCCGAGGTGGATGCCTATGGGACGGTGCAGCCCCACACCATTATCAGGCAGCACCTGGACTACAGGCACTGGTAAGAGCACATGCTGGGCACTGGGGCTGGTGGGGAGAGGACCAAGGCAGGGCTGCGGGCCCGCCGCCATTCCCTGGGGGCTGCATGCCTCAGCCTGGCTCTGGCGCCAAAGGAGATTCCCCCTGAAACTCCATTCCTCACGGAGTCTGTTCTCTGGAGGGTGTTTTCAGGCAGTGGCTTTGCTCCCCAAGTGAAAAGAAGGTACTAAGCTCACATCTAAGGGGGAAACCCTACTTTTTTTTATTCAGTATTTCTTTTCTTCTCAAAAGTTACCTTCTCCAAATCCCCAGAGGAGAATGAACCACTCCCCTTCCCCTCCTTGTGGTCCCATAGCACCGAGCAGGCACCTCAGTGACCACACCTAACCCGCTGCATAGTGCTGAGTGTCTGCAGGTCTTAACGACCCTGGTCTGAGCAACTCACAGGTCCAATATTATCTCTTGCAACAGTATAGTTTTTAATGGCAAAAGGTCTGAACTTGCAAAAAAAAAAAAGTAAGTCAGTGATTTGAGACCGTTTGGCTCACCTTCACACCTCACCTGGAATCAGTGGGTGAAAAGGAGTAGGGAATGTGAAAAGGGAATTCAGAGACAACTAGAGTTGGGGTGGTAACCTGAGTCGCCTTTCATTCATTCCCAAGTCTCTGTGGGATGCCTGCCATGTACAACTACCCACAATCTCCACGCCAGCATCTGAGCAGTCAAGCTAAACTGGAAGGAATCAGAGTCAGGCTTCCCAGTTTTACTTTGAATTCATTCATGGTCACAAGTCTTAAATGAGAAGTAGAAATTTCTTGGAAATTCTACCACATTGCTTCTGTATGTTTACATTTTCACTCTCAGAAATATGCACAAGCTTCCCACCCACCTCAGCTGATGACCACGCGCCATCTGCCATCTTGCTTACACATCTATACCACTTAGTTGCATCCCCAAGCATTCCCTGTCCCTGCACCTGTTACATCTTCCCTGAGGCATCACCACCCACCAGCATCTTGATTCTACTTTCTTCCACCTCCTGAAATCCTTACTTCATCAACTAGTCTCCTGTCTCCTTCATACATATATTTAAACTTGCATAAATTTCTATTGTTTTAAAAAATCATTCCCTATTTACTGCTCTTTCTCTCCGTGCATAATCAAATTTCTCACTCTGTCTTCACTCCTTCATCTCCTGCTCATCTCCAGTCCACTATTATTTAGTTTCTATGTCCTCCATTTTAGTAAATTCCTCTTGTTCAACTACTAACTATTATGAAATCCAACCGATCCAGGTGAGTTGTCATCTTTTTTCTTCTCTCTGCAGCACTTGATGTGGTTGACTGTTTTCTCTTTTTGGAAAAACTGATTTCCTTTGCCTTCTGGGGTGCCATGCACCCCTGATTTTCCTCCTACCTCTTAGTCCATCTTGGTGGTCTCCTCCCATGCTATTTCCATAAAAATTTCAAGATTCTATCCTGGGCTCATGTCTCTTCTCAGTCTCTGTGATAGATCTGGATATTTTTTTTAACCACCCAAACATGTGAGTGATAGGGCACATTGCATCTTGCCTTGACAAGGCACATAGTTGTCTGGGCGCTTGCACAATGCTCACCTGTGGTTTCTGACTCTTCCAGGTATGATCGGAACAAGCTGTCTCTAAAGGAGATCATGAATGTACAGTATGTTTCCTGTATGAACCCCACTTCAGGCAGCTTCACTATCAACCCACGTCTGCAGGTAGGGGAGGAGCCATGGCTCTGGAATCCCAAATGCTGCCTCACCAGGGCTGATGTCACTTGATCATATGTAATTATTGTCCCTACCCCATTCCAGCCTTTAAAACTGGTAAATCATAATGGGTGTTAACTTTCTAGGAAGAGAAACTCCTTGTCCTAGATAGAGTCACAAAACTGTTTAGAGATGAAAGGGGTCAGAGAGATGAAATGGCTTTCCAAAGGTCATGTGGATATTTGGTGTCAAATTTAGTTTTGGAATCGGTTCCCTAAGTCTAAGTTCAATTCACTTCCTACTACCCCATACTGACATCTTTGACCCAAGGTTCAAAGTCCATTCTTCCCCCAGTCATTTTAGGTTCAACCTAAATTTAGGTTTAGTGTGAAAAAAATGTGACTAGAATATAGAACCCAAAGCCCTTAGGTGGATTCTTTACTGTTATATCTAAATTCAGAAAAGGTGATTTTCAATCTGTGATAACAGGTGTCTAACTCAGGCCCCCTCACATGTTTCTGTTTCCTCACAGCGTCACTTCAGTGTTTTCGGCCTCTCCTTTCCGGGAGCAGATGCCTTGTCCTCCATCTATAGCACCATCTTGACTCAGCACCTGAAGCTTGGGAACTTCCCAGCATCTCTGCAGAAATCCATCCCCCAGCTGATCAATCTGGCCCTCACCTTCCATCATAAAATTGCCACCACATTCCTACCCACAGCAATCAAATTCCACTACATCTTCAATCTCAGAGACTTCGCCAATATTTTCCAGGTGAGTCCATCTGCTCCGAGACACTGCAGAAGGCTCAGTGATGATCCAGTTCCTTGCATTCTTAGTAAAATAATAGTTAATGCCAAACTTTTGGCAGAGGCCCAGTTCCTAGGAGTCAAGAACATAAGCTGGTAACTAGAGTCCCAGGGTCTCCAGGAGTGAGGACCTCAAAAAACAGAGTTTTGTCTGTCTGCCAGTTCAATTACTTCTCAATAAGCAGAATGCATTTCTGAGTTGGTTCCTTTGGACTGGAGAAGGCTCAGCATCTTGGAGATAATGTTACATAATCATTTCAGCATACCTAGGGGAAAAAATGGCACAGAAGAATGAAAGAGAAAACTATTTTGCAGGCCTTAGTGGTACATCCATTGTCGTTGGATGAAAACAAATGTCCCAACCATGCAGGATGGCTCTGCCTCCTGAAGAAGCCATGTCATAATATTCCTGAGCCACCACCTTCCAGCCTCTGGGATCCTCAGTTCCAAATATTCCAGGTTCTTCTCCAGGCCAAAGCCATTTGAGACCCTTTCAGCTGCTCATCTGAATTCTGATGGGCTGTCTCTGTCCATGGCTATCTCTTTCCAGTTGCTTGACCTTTCACTCAGACAGCGCAGTGCAGCAAACCTGGCCCTCTCTTCCCCTCAGTCTGGTGCAGCATCCTCACATGGTGACCTCCACAGCTCTCCCATCCTGGACAAGAATCTGCACAGACTACTGTTCAGAAAGATTCCACCCTGAGATAGCCCTGGGCCATTATTGGGAAAAAATGCTTTTCATACTAAGCAGAGGCCACACCTGTAAGGAAGTGTCAACCAGGTCAGCAGGATCCTCCATGGGCAGCACATGTGTTTGGAATGAATTACTCAGCATGCTGCCTGTGCAGGTTGGACTCTGGGAAACCCAATACTAGCCAAGGGCCACACCCTGAGGAGATAGGGCTCAGGTGGCAAACACAAGGCCCACGGGCCGAATCCAGCCCTCCACCTTGTTTTCTCTTGCTCAGCACTGTATTTCTGTCCAGTGGCAGCACTGAGCTCTTGCTTAACAGTTAAGGAGTAGTTAGATTTATACAGTCCTAAAATTACATTCGACCCTTTGAAGGCAACCACCAGGCTGATGTGGCCCCAGGGAAAATGAGTTTGACACCCCTCACATTGGGCCTACATGTTCCACCCAGGACTCTTGGTTATAAAGAGCAGAAACCCACTAAACATCCGTTCAAATATCCAAGAGCTATGCCCCCAGAGGCTTAACCTGAAGGTAGCATCACTGAGCCCCACAGCAAGGTCGTCCCTGAGAACATCTGTAAACTGGCACAGGAGAGCACTCCTGGAAGGACCATGGACCTCCCAAGCATTACCTCCTTAAAAATGAGGGAACAGAGACCTGCTAAGTCTATATGGATTTGCCTAAGAGCACACAGCCAGCCAGTGAAGAAACTGGAACTAGAATCTTGGTCTTTGGGTTCCTGGCCTGGACCCCTTTCCATCAGCACATCATTCTGTGCTTCTCATATGTACTTCCAACGAGGCAAACAAGCCTAGGAGAGTTAAGGCAGCAAGAAGGACTCAGCTCCAAGTCTGAGTCTTCAGGTCCATAGCCATCAGGCCTGGGTGATGCCAAGATTTATGTGTATCCACGCTTATCTCCCTTTTGTTGAGTATTAATTTCAAAGGAATTTTTAGCACATGATCCCTGTCTTAAATCTCACTGCAGCATGATGAGGTGGGGGTGTTACCATCTGTATTTTCCAAGTTAATAAAAGAAGGAGTTAAAGTCATTTGATGAAATTCACATTGCTCATAGTGGCAGAACTCAAAGGAAAATAGGCGTGAAGTCTCTACCAGAAGCACCCAGCACTAGTTCCTATCTGGACGGTCACCTTGTTACCTGTACAACCTAAATTTTATACTCATGACAACAGAGACTCAGAGAAGTTGCCAGCGTGGACGCCCACAGAGGTAGAAAAGTATACAACAGCATTAGTGAAGTAACAAGCAGTCTGGTCTGATGGGGACAGCAAGTGATAGGGAGGCGCTGGTGAGAGTATAAAGATTATCTGAGCCTGGAGTGAGCCCTCATAAAAAGCCTAACTTTAGTCTGCTACAGCAGCTGCTGTTTACTGAGCACAGTTCTAAGCCGGATGATTTAATACTCACAACAACCATATGAGGTAAAATACTGACCATTTCACTTTAGAAATGACAAAGCTGGGCCACTGACAGATCAAGTACCGTCAGCATGATCTCAGAGCTGGTGAGCAGCAGCAATGATGCTAGCCACCCAAAGCTAGAATATTCAGCTCCACTGGGCATGTAGTTGGGGCAAGGGAGGCTTCCTGAGGAAAGTGCTATTCCAGCCTTGTTTTAGGGGTGATAATGGAGTGGGAGTGAATCCCTTGTTCTCCCGGTCTGTTTCTTTGCCAGCTTCAGGTGGCTTCAGTGGCCACTCCTGGGCTCTGTGTCCCCACCAGACCTGTCTGCAGCCTGTCAGCTGTCAGCCACTTGGTGTAAGGGTAGAAGAGTGCAGCCCCCTTGAAGCACCTGCCTCCCCCCAGGCACACAGCCCCAGACTCTCCTCCAGAGGGGAGCTTCTAGCTCAAAGCTTGACCACATGCTTCCCCTATATCCTCTCCACCTGCCTGCCTGTCTAGAGGCGTGATGGAAAGCAACCCTGCATAGGGAGTCCAATGTTTTCCTCCATCCAACTGGATCGAAGGCCCTACCATTGAGACTGGCTCTGCACTTCTTCCCTCTGCCCCATTCAGGACAGAATTTGATAGTTCTCTGAGTAGCAGAAATTACTATCCATTCCCATCTCAGTGTGATACATCACTATGTAGATGGTGCCAAGTTCGCACTCCCCATACTCATGCTGACACTGTCCCTCACTGCCAGTCAGCCTGAGTTCTCGGTTATAATAGGGCTCAGAGTCCTCAACAACATCCCTCACTGCCAAAGACAGCCCTGGAAGTTAGAATTCCTGGTGGGTGCTTCTTCATGCCCTCCACAGCTCATGCATGGCTGTGAACCTAATGGAATGTCTTTTTATTTTTTAAAGAAACTTTTACTAAGTGTATCATACAAGTAGAAAAGCACTTAAGTCCTAAGTATAGAACTTGGTTAATTGTCACAAAGTCATCACACCTGTATAACCACAACTCAGAATCCCAGCTCAAGAACATCCCCTCGTCCCTGAAGCTCCCCTTGGTCTGCCTTTAGGCACTCTTTCCTCCTCTGTGTTTGATATTATGATGGCACCAATACATAGAATCAGACTGTTGGTAAAATAAAAACAATTTCTTTCCTTCCAGTCTTCAAATCTTCTATTTCTTTTTCCTGTCCTATTGTTCTGGCTTCAGCTGCTAGTACAATGGTGAAAAGAAGTGGTGAGTGTGGTCTTATTGCATTCTTAATTATAGGGGCAAAGCTTTTAATAGTTGACTGTTAAGTATGATGCTTACTACAGGTTTATACAGATGCTCTTTATCAGATTAAGATTAATTTCTTCTTTTTCATACTTTCACTAAGAGTTTTAATCATGAATCTATGTTGAAACTTGAATTATTTCTCTGTATCTATTGAGATAATTATATCATGTTTTTCTCTTTTTTACTGGAAATGTGATAAATCACATTGATTATTTTTTAATGTAAGATTAATCTTGCACTTCTGTAATCAATCCAACTTAGTCGTTACATGTTAAGCTTTTAATATTTTGCTAGATTCCACTTACTATTTTTTTCTGTATAATTTTTGCATCTATATTGAATGTCCTATAATTTTCTTTTTTCTATTATTCTAAGGTTATAAAGCCCTCATAAGATACACTGGGGAGTGTTCCCTCTTTTTCTCCTCTCTGGAAGATTTTGTAAAATGTGTTGTGCCTTCCTTAAATGTCAGAAGAATTTACTGATGAAATCATCAGCAGTTTTCTTTGTAGAAGATTTTAAATTACAAATTTAATTTATTTAATACATATTAGACATTTCAGATTCTCTGTTTCTCGATGTATCAGTTCTGGCAAGATGTTGATGTCAACAATTTCTAGTTGATTGACATAAAACTTTATTATCCTGTTATTATCTTTCAAATATCTGCTGTAACAGACATCATGTCCTCTTTCTTATTCTGAATATTGATTATGTATGCCTTTTCTGTTTTCTCTTTCTATTTTCTATCAGTCTTACTAGAGAGTTATCAATTTTGCTAGTGTTTTCAAAGAAACTAAAGTTATCAATATTATGTTTTTTACTTTATTGACTGTCCCTATTTGATATCTGTTTTTTATTATTAATATTTACTCTTATCATCTCTTTCTTCCTACTCACTTTGGGTTTTGGGTTAGTTTTTTCTTCTTATTTCTAACTTCTTGACAGGGCTCCTGAGGTCATTATTTGTCAGCCTTCCTAGCTGACTGGTCCTTTTCTTCTTATTAAATGCACTTTAGATCTAATCATCGCTCTTGCTTTAAAGTCAACTTTATATTAGCATGGTTATTGCACATTCTTTTAGTATGTTTATGCTATATTGTTTTCCAGCTTCTCGTCCAGTTCTTTTGTACTTTTATATTCAAGATATATTTCCTATGGGCAGCATACAGTTAGATTTTTAAAATCTAGCCTGATGATCATTGCCTTTTAATTAAAATGTTTAGTTCATTTGTATTTGATATTATTTTATATAATAAATATTTAAGATTAAATCAGCTTTATGCTATTTGTTTTCAGTATATCCTGTCTAGTCTATGTTTCCTTTTCTTTAATTTCTTGAATTTTACTGAACTAATTATATTTTTATTCTTTATGTTTTTTCTTTTAGTATGCCATTCATCCTTTTAATATTCATCTAATGATTACCAAGTGCATCATTTTATCCTTTTTCCTTTATAAATAATTACTTTTATCAATTACCATACAATGCAAGGATCTTATGACAATTTGCCTCCTTTCAATTTTTATGCTAGTTATTTATTTTAATTCAATGTTCATTGAAAACCCACAATACATTAATACTTTTGTCTTAGTAAGTCAATATTTATTTAGATTTCCTCACACATTACCCTTTCCATTGATTTTATTCTTGCTGCATTTTTATTTTATTATATTAAAAATGCATTTATTTCTTATTTTTAAAGAATTTTGGAAGGGGATTTCCTTCCAACCAATTCTCAGTTAGCAGCAATTTTTTTCTTCCAGCACTCTGAAGGTGTTATTCCATTGTTTTCTGGTTTCCATTGTTTCTATTGAGAAATTATCTCCAAGTCTTACTGTTTCTTTGAGAGTCTATGAGTCTGTGGGGAGGAAAAAAAGGTTCTTTTTTCACTTGTCCACTTCTAAAAAATTTTCTCTGTCTTTGATTTTCAAAAATTTCACTATTATGCTTAAGGTGTGTAGGAGGTATTTCTTATATTTATCCTGCTTAGTGTTTGTAGCATTTTTTAATCCGGTTTAATGTCCATTTTTTAGTTTTGAAGTTGTTAGCGCTACTATTTCTTTTTCTTTTTAATTCTTTACTTCATGGAAATTTAATTTAAAAAAATTTTACTGTTGTTCAAGTACAGTTTTTTGCCTTTCCCCCAACCCCTCCCAACCACCCCAACCCTCCCCACTGCCCTCCCGCATTTCTTTAAACATTGTTTCTGCTTCTCTCTTTCTTCTACTTTTAGTATTGCAGTACATGTACAGACCTTTTCACTGTGTCTCATGTGCTTCATATGCTATGCTTTTTTCTTTGATAATTTTTCTTTTTTTTTTTCCTGTTTGTTATTGAGTCTGAATATTTTGTGCTGATCTCTCTGTTCACCAATTCTCTTTTCAGCTGTGTCTATTCTTTGTTAACCCCATTTGATAATTTCTCAATTTCAGTAACTGTAATATGGGGATAATTTTTGATTTGACAATTTCTGTTTGATTTATTTTTAAAGGTTTCAGTACTATGCTGAGATTCTTTACCTGGTATTCTAACTTCTTGGTCATATTAGTTATAGCTTTGATAAGGTTTGTGCCTGGTAATTACAATACCTAGATATTCTGTAAGTCAGTTTTTTCTTGGTTTTGGTCATACTTCCTGGTATTCCCAGTAATTTGTTTGATTGCCAGACTTATGAGTTCTAAAGCGTGCAGATAATTTGAGGGTTTAGATGATGTTATTTTCCTTCAGAAATTACACACTTATGCTTCTGGCAAGCAGTTACCAGGGATTGAGGAGGTTGAAGTTGGGCTTGAGTTCCTGTGAGGCCTGAATTACCTGTTCACACACACTCCTGGTGTATAACCATTTGACAGAATCCTAGGTATGACCTCTTTCTTGGTCATCCCTGACCTCCAGTTTCCATCCTTTCTACCCCATGAGATGAGAAAGCTTTTCAGCATCCTAATCTCTCACTTGTCTCTGTCTCTGCAGTTTCTCAACCTACAAGCCATTGCTTGTGAAATGGCAGATGCCTGAAGAAGATAAATGGCACCAAAGTCAGGATTGATCTTGCTTCTTCCCCTTTTCTCTAGTATCCAAGCCCCTTAGGTCCTTGCTCGCTTAATTACTTTCTAATACCTCTAAAAAGATGAACTTAAAAATAATTTTTCTATTTTTTGTAGTTGATCTCAGTGGGTTGGTCCATGATCAGCTATTTTGCCATTACTGAAAGCAGAAATATTGATGGAGGTTTTTGCAATATTCTAGTAATTGATGGATCCAATGTTAGTTCATTCATTCCTTCGACAAGCATCCACTGAGAATCTAGTATATTCCAGGCACTATGCTAGGCACTAGGAATAAAATTATTAAAACAAACCATATCCAAAATGAAATCTCTCCATTTCTTTGCCTTTGAGACACTTGCCATGACCTCGAAGAGGCAAACCTCAAGAAAGAAAAATAATTTTAGAACCTAATAATTCCCTTATAAATAGATATTTATACATAAAAGGTTATGTGGGCCACATCAGGGAAGTGATGTTGGACAGGGAAGAAGTTGTCATGGAGGACTCCAACCAAGGATGCCAATTGATCTAGAGCTTGAAATATGAGCAGAACAAACAAAGAAAAAGACATGAAGCACAGAAAGTAATTTGAGCTTTCTGAAACTGAAATCTAGATCTTATGGGACGTGGTGATCAGAGTGATCTTGAGAAAGCGGACTGGTAATCATGTTATAACCAGACCTTTATGCCATGCTGTTGAATCTGAGCATTATTCTGCTGGGAGTGACAAACAGGGAAATGACCACTTTTTCTCTAAGACAAGAAAGAAAGCAATGAAGGCAAACACGGGAATGGGTGAGTTTTAACTTACAGGACTTACTGCAGTTGTTGAGGGGCTCCAATCTTGATGGTCTTTATTTTTCAATGAAAAAGAATAAAATCTTTAAAAAAAAAAAGAAAAAGAAAGCTAAGACATTGGCTCATAGGAACAGAGATGTGACAGAAACTTGAAAAAACAGTAAATATGTGGACTGGTCCCTGTGTTGGACAGGAAGGAGAGCCTCCCAGAGACGAACAAAAGTACTAATGGCCCGCAAAGGTTAGCGTCATGCATCCCAGCCCTTCGTCCTCATTAGGATTTCACATAAGCACTTGTGGCTTAGACTAATTTTCAAAATGGCACTTAAGTAGCCAAGAATACAGCAGAGAAGCCACATCTTTCCTCAGTGTGGTGATTTGGAAAGTAATAGTTAAAATTCCAGGATCTAAGTAAGATCAGGCAAACAGATTTGAATACCTGTTGGTTCTGAACTAAGGCCATGCACTATGTGATTGGGCATGCTTTCTATCTTTCTGAATCCCGATTTCCAAATTATACAAAGTGGATATAATAAAAATGACTTTGTGGGATGGTCATGATGGTTAAATGAGCTTTGTCTGGCAAAACATCTAGTCTAGTACCTGTCACATAACTGGCTTCAATACATTGTAGCTGTCGTAGTTTTAAGTTGTTATTCATATTACTTTTTTGTCTCTTCTCCTTGAAGGGCATTCTTTTCTCCTCGGTAGAATGTATAAAGTCCACACAGGACCTAGTGAAGCTCTATCTGCATGAAGCAAATCGTGTTTATCGGGATAAGCTGGTGGAAGAAAAGGACTTTGATCTTTTTGATAAAATCCAGATGGATGTGGTCAAGAAAATTTTTGATGTGAGTATTGCCCTGGGAAATTTTTTTACATTTGAAAAATAGTGATAATTATGCAGATGATAACCAAAATGATCAATATCTAGCCCATAAATTGGAGAAAATTGGAGATTACATAAGGAAAGAAAACTATCATTATTTTGCCAAGGTGAAAAATGCTGGGGCAAGAAGAGGCAAATCAATCACAGAATGTCAGTCTTGAGAAGGACCGTAGACATCAGCTGATCCAAGTTTGTGCTAACTCCCCTCAGTGGCCTTTCCTGGGTGAGTCATGCAGTTGACGTGCCTGCATCCTTGGAAAGGCCCAATCTCATCTTCCCCAAGGAGCCACTTTCAAACTGCGAATGACTGGAAATTTAGAACAACTTTGAAACTTGGGGACTTCGGAACAATTTTAAAGACTGAAGATTGATTCTAATAGTGATCTAAAATGTATTTTCCTGTCTCCTAATCCTAGGTCTATGAGACAAACCTTCAAATATTTTAAGGCCATTTATCTCCCCCTTCGTAGGGCTTCTCTTCTCCAAGTCAAATAGTGTCAGTTCTTGTAGCCATTCCTGACATGGCTTGTTTTCAAACTCAGAGTTATTTGACATCATCTTGGTTATTCTCCCATTACTTTGTCCTCTGAAATCATGATGCCTGACTTTCACCCCGGCCCCAACTGGTGTCTGACCGAAAGCAAGATCATCATTCCCCTTTGCTTATACACCATAATTTTGTTACTCTGGTCTCTAAAATGTGTCCTGCTAAATAGTTATACCACAATATACTCCTTTGAAAAAGAGTATCTGAGATTTCTCAACTTGAGAAACAACTTTGTATCATAATCCTTTCTTAGAAATTCAGTGCATTCCACATTGAAGCCCTGAACATCTTGAATGACCCCGATTCATATACCATTTCCCAAACATGTTGGACCCTACACCTCTTTCCCTCCATCAAAGCTACTAATAATTTTCAGAGTGATTGGTTCATAGAATATATCTTGGAAACAGTGATACGTTATCACATCCTATGATCACATAATATTTCTTAGTGTAAAAAATCACCCCAAAACTAACACTGAGCCGTTTGTTGAACAAAGCCCCATATTTTTCACACATACTTCTTGTCTGTCCTCTCTTGAACTTAGAAATAATCAAATCTGGTATTTAAATGTATCGTGTTGTCCCTATGTTCGCCTCATTAGGTTTAGCTCTCCACATGTTTTCCTGATAAGATCCTGGGTCTATCTCTGGAAATGGTTACTGTTCACCCAGACTTATAGGACAGCTTTATGAATCTTTGCACAGCACTTTTTAAAAAGATTTTTTAATTAATTAATTAATTAATTTGTTCATTTATTTATTTATTTTAGACAGAGGGGAAGGGAGGGAGAAAGAGAGGGACAGACACATCAATGTGTGGTTGCCTCTCACAGACTTGATGAAGCCCACAACCCAGGCATGTGTCCTAACCAGGAATCGAACCCACAACCTTTCGGTTCATAGACTGGTGCTCAATCCACTGAGCGACACCAGCCAGGGCTGCACAGCATTTTAAGTAACTTATCTCAGTCTTTCCTTTCCTAGTTCAAACATTCTGAATTCCTCCAGTTATCCCATCATTTTTACATGGTCAGATGTTCAGCACTCTCACATGTTTGATACTCCTATCTGAGCACTGTAGAATGTGCCAATGCATTTCTTTGTGGTTAGCTCTGCCAATGAGCCTTTACTGTCTCCTTAGGTTGGTCTAAGCCAGCACTTCAGCGTGACAACACTCCGTGCCTGAGACAGAGGTTTCTGTGCATGTCTGGACCCTG
Source organism: Tonatia bakeri (assembly GCA_004024845.1). Classification (NCBI taxonomy): domain Eukaryota; kingdom Metazoa; phylum Chordata; class Mammalia; order Chiroptera; family Phyllostomidae; genus Tonatia; species Tonatia bakeri. The sequence goes on along the minus strand of PVIA01009862.1, from coordinate 2,048 downwards.
AGGACATGTATTTTTGATCATAGACCCAGACACAATTAATGCTGCTGTTATCCTCTCCAATGGCATTTGTTGGGTTGTTGGGTTTGGGGGTTTTTTTTGTTTTTTTTTTCATTAGTGCACATTTTTATTTCAGCACAAACAGCATTTATACCTTCCTTTTCAAATGAATTTTATCCCTTTTTCACTGTTAGAATCTCTATAGAAATAAGCATTAATTTCAGTCTTACTGCAAATACAGGGTCATAATTATGAATAAACACTGTCACAGCATAAACTCAGTGAAGAAATCTTGCTCTGTTACCTAACAATGGAATTTTTGGAAGTTGAACTCTATTATTTGGCTTTACCAAAAATATAATCATTTCATTCTTGATTTTCATTACTGTAAAAGCAAAATTCTTGATCCTTTTCTCCTTCTAGGGATCAGGGACAGAATGACTCACTCTATCTCATTACTGTACCATGGGTAAGACATCACTACTCCATCCACTGCTTGAGCCCGCATGCCTAGGAAGGCACGCCCCAGGGCTGCTCCTTGTCTGTGGCTGAGGCAGCTCTAAACAGAGCTTGTGCTGGGGCATGATAACATACATACTTTTCATCCTTGTCCAACCATCCTGATTGTGTGAGTCTTCTCTTACAGACATCTTTTTGGCAGAATATATGTGTATGTTGAGGGAAACCTATGCTGTGTATGAGCAGTGTTGAGCCAAAATTAAAATTCCAAAGGCATTCCTTTCAACCTTTCAACCAGTTATGTGACAAGCACACATAAACTGATCACTAAAATTCTGTGGCACACCAAAAGTATATTATATTTTTTGCCAATCTGACCATTAGGTATAATTTTGATACACTCACACTGGACAGCTATGGTTGTATGCTGTCCAGAGTTTTATTTGACAATCTAAGGGAAAAGAGTCACTATTAAGAAATCTTTGATTCACTGCGTGGGTTGGTTTTCTCTCGCCCTTCCATACAGCCTGGCTCTGATCACAAAATCAGAGACGTGGTCTGTTCATCAAAGTGTCTTTGTATTCCAGGCTTTTCAGCCTGCACTTTGGCTGTTCCTCTGCTAGATCGTTCGTGTAAATTGACTGCCATCAGGACTCATTCCCAGTATATTAGCTCATTTTCAAACTGGGCAAATGGACTCCCACATTACTTTCCCACATGTTCTCCTCAAGTAGCAAGAATGACTCTCCTGCCTTGCATTAAATCTAACCCAGATGTCTGGACATTTATTGTTACAGCCTAGCAAAACCAGAATAGTTTAAGGGGTTTCTATGGCACTGAAACTACCTTTAAAATATAATAACTCAACAGAGACTAGACTTCTAGCCAAGATGGAGGCGTAGGTAGACACACTGTGCCTCCTCACACAACCAAAATTAAGGACAACAAAAATTTAGAAATAAAAATACAAGCAGATCTGACAGAAAATTGAACTGCACAGAAGCCCAACAACCATTCATTTAGACTGGTAAGAGGGGCAGAGTCGGTGGCTAGCAGAGAGGGGTTGCAGCAGGAATAAGCAGTGGTTGGTGGTACCATGCACACAGGCAACGGCTGGCAGACCTCAGGCATGGGGTGGCAATGGGCAGACCCAGTGAAGGGTGCAAGGCTGCTGGCTGACCGTAGACACACATTCGCATGCAGATAAACCAGGCAAAAACAAGAAGTGAAACAGACCACACAACTCAGGGCTCCAGTGCCAGGAAATAAAGCCTAAAAGCACCAATTGAAAACACTTGTGGGGGTTGAGGTGCCAGGAGAGATTCCCAGCCTCACAGGAGAGTTTGTTGGATAGACCTACAGGGTCCTAGAACATACACAAGCCCACACACCCGGGAACCAGCACCAGAAGGGCACAATTTGCTTGTGGGAAGTAGTGGAAGGAACTGAAATATGAGAGCAGAGCAAGTGCCATTGTTCCCTCTCTGACCCAGCCCCACAGACAGCATCACAACCCAATGTCTGGGCTGACCCGCCCTGGTGAACACCTAAGGCTCTGCCCCTCACTACGTAACAGGCATGACCAGACCAAA